>CM047515.1:4786706-4841706 GCA_026122265.1 Ammodytes dubius | reverse complement strand
CACCGCTACTACGAGACGTAAACATAACATAATTACCGAACGTAGCGATCAATTGACCGGCGAGAATACGCTGTATGGGTCCGGTTTGGTTAAGAAAGCAAAGCGAGAGCGAACACGTGTAAAAATAAGACGTATTCGCCGCTGTTGTTGTGCTTAAAGCTAGCGGTAGCTTTAGCGTTAGCCACAAGAGCAGCGGCGTCGGGCGACGTACACACACGTTTACAGTGACGTCATGACGTTGCTCTCTTGCAGGCTCCATGGCTGTCTCCGTCGATGTGAAACCAACAGGTTCATAACTGGGATAAGGCTGTAACCAGTTTTGAACTGACCCCAACACCAGCCTGGAACTGACTCTTGGGTTGCGTTCGAATCGCATACTTTCTACTATATAGTATATAGAAAAAAGATTTAGGATGTCCGATTCTTGTGGCCAGATTTAGGATGGTTAGAATACCCGGATGGTCTACTTCATGCGGCCAAGATTGTTAGTGTTGAAAAGTGCATCCTTTTGGGCGATTCTGACCCACAATCCAGTGCGCACGTGAAGTGACGTAACATCGACGAAGCTATAGGTCCATGTTATGAAAACAAACGGGATGCGACGGATATAAAAGCAAGAGGCAAGATCAAGGCGCAATGTTAGATGAAATAAGAGAGAAAGTATGTCCAATAGTATGTCTACTGCATCCTAACTAGATTCTTTTTATCGTCGGATGTAGTATGTAGAATAGAAAAAGAAAGAGTATGCGATTCGGAACGCAACCTTGGTTCATTTTGGTGTGAAAGGCCTAATAGTGGTGGCAGTGGAGAGCCATGCTGCCTATTAAGCCTCCAGGCTTAATAGGCAGCAGCAGGTGGCAGGTAACGAGCAGGAGGAGGAGGGGCTGGAGGAGGAGCTCCAAGAGCACTGCAACAGAGAACAGATCTACACGTAACAGGGGTATATAGATGTTGAGTATGGCTTTCCGAACACAGCCTGAGAGAGTTCAAGGAGAGCTACTCGTTTGGCCACCAGGTCAGATTATTTTCAGATATACTGTTTCCAGGGTCAGGAGTGAGCCCTCGGTGAATGTTTAGGTCATTTGTGGCATTTGAACTGATCGATGGTTTTTCTTGGTTAATAACTAGGGTTTCGTACGCTGTGCTTGTCAAAAGTGTACCTCATTACTATTAAATACGGATGTCAGAGGGAATCATACAGAAATAAATGACTTATTAGAGACACAAATTCCTTCTTTAAAAAGAAACTAGAACATTTTAAATGGAAATTGGTAAGAAAAAAATTAAAAACAACGAGTTTAAAAATATAAGAGGGAAAAGCCGAGTGACTTAGCCTGGGATGTTGAGGTGCTGTGGTTCCTTGCAGCTGTACTGAGTATTTGTATAAACTTGAGCTTAAGACCACAGACATCCAATTAGAAAATGGCAGCAGGGTAAACAGCACACAAAGAAGGGTTTATGCAATACCGTGTGGGTATATTTTGACTTGGTGTGTGTGTGTCTGTCCGTACTAAACTTGCCTGTTGCTGTGTGTGTGTGTGTGTGTGTGTGTGTGTGTGTGTGTGTGTGTGTGTGTGTGTGTGTGTGTGTGTGTGTGTGTGTTTTTGCTAGCTGTCCCTGGCATAGACAGTGCACATAAATCACAGTGAGGTGCTGAGCCTTTACCTAATGAGGGGAATGCGTTGAAGTCACGTTTTCCTTCCCAGCACATTATGTGGGTCAGGGACACCACAGTTTAAAAAGAAGATCACGCACAAACACTCATGCTTGGATGAACCTGATCCCTCTATACTCTATCCACTGGTGTGATGTAACTTTGGGATGGCTCCTACAATAACACATTATGGAGTCATTCAGATATGGCCAGCGAAGGGCTTATCGTACTTGCCGGTGAAATACCTACAGCCTCATGACCTGTGTGTGTGTGTGTGTGTGTCTGTGTGCGCACGTGCGTGTGTGTGCTTACAGGATCCTCTTTAATGATACACAGTTTTTGAGTCCAGGACACATTTCCTTTAGGGCACCATTAAGTATTACACTGGCCAGGTATACAGTATACTGGAGGGCCATGTGACATTTCAGAGCGATTGGCCTAGCCGTTGAGGAGAAAAATTAGTCATGAAAGACACACACACACACACACACACACACACACACACACACACACACACACACACACACAAACAGACTTTCCTTGATTCATATAGTTAGATAGTAAGATTATTTACAGTTAGATAGATCGACAACTTGGAACTCACATTAGCAGCATACATTGAATGGATGGATGTACCAGGCATTCGTACATCTTTATGACTTGGACAAAACAAAATCTCAGTGCATATCCATATTTCTGTTGACCCTGCAAGGTTATTTGTCCAAGACAAAACTTTTACCTTGTTTCACTTTTGTCACTGCACAATTAGTGAGTGTCATCTGGCATTACCAAATGTTTGCAAAGCTCTCCTCACAGGTGGGTATTGTAATGGGAACACATTATTTCTGCTGTCAAACTCTCAATTGTGACAAGGGAAGAAAATGATTGTCATTGTTATGACTTGGAGTGTTTTTGGCATCTGTTAGACGCCTCCCAAACCTTTCTGTATTATATGTCACTGTCTAACTGCTAAGCTAAAGTAAACATGCCCTGGCCAAAATAGCTTCTTCCGTTTCCGCAAGATTGCTCTGTATTTAGCCTCATAATGGGGCACATAATGTGTGAGGTAATCACAATGGATGGTGGATGGTATTAGTAACCATGCATTTGTTGGGAGAATGATAAAGTTGTGCTCATCTACATAGTAAGGGATCATTCTTAATCCCTCATTAAGGCATGCACACACGCTTAAGTCAAAGGTTTGCATAGAAAAACAGTCAAAGGTGGAACCAGCGATTCAGGAGAACGTCTGTTGTCATAATTAGTTTTTGTCAAATCAGTGAATATCTCCTCACGATCCGCTAGCTATCTGTGTGTGCTGAGGAAAAAAATAATCAAGTGTTAATACACAGCCTATAGGCCCTGTAAATGGCATGTTAATGCAAGGGAAATAGGAAATAAATTAACTCACTGTTCTTGGCCGTTGCTTTTGATTTTGACATAATTTTGCATTATGTTTAATGCCTCATTTGTTCCTCTAATATTTCAATTACATTTGGCTGTACTCTGTGCTCTTTGACTTATTTTCCAATGATTGTCAGTGAAGTATCCACTGTGTGTATGCATTCTTTTACATAAACCAAGGGTCTTGTGTGATCCAGTTTATCTGACATTTCCTTTAGCACATTATAATTAGCTCTTGTCTTCTTTTCCTCCCCTCTTTTTAAAGAAAGAAAAAAAAGAAAGAATGAAAGATTGGGCTGGAAAAAGGTTTTTAATGAGGTGCGATTGCGTCCTCACTGCACTACTGACATTTTACACCATCAGTGTCTATGTGAAGTGTATTTCTGACCACCAGTGCAGTGCTCTAGGGGCCACGGCGCAATCAAAGCTAGCTGGGCTACTCTGATGCCTTTGGTATTTACGTGACATTCACTGGGAGCTATAGCGTCGCATATAGTCCAATTTCTGCCGTTTCTCTCAACCACTTTGCCTTTCATTGGATTTTCTTCTTGTTTTATTGGATTTCTCCTTCAGTTTTTACTGCTTACCGCTCTGTTGTTTGTGTGTGTTTGTGTGTGTGTGTGTGTTTGCGTCTGTGTGTTTGTTTGTTTGTGTGTGTGTGTATGTTTGTTTGTAGCTGATGATGATGACACACTTGAGTAAAGTGTACACCCAGTACCAAGTGCATAGATAGAACCTGTGACAGCTGACAGGGGGAATGGGTGCAGGAAAAACACAACATTAAGAGACGTATTACCCGTGTCGCTCCGGGCTTATTGATGCAAAGTCAAACACATCTCAGCACATTACGGCTTTTAACATGCCACTTTACTGCCCATTGTAAGCTGTGTCTGTGCATGTGAACCTCTCTTCATTCTTTTCATTCTCAGACTGTCTTGTCTATCCGTAAGGTATTTTATGACAGGCAAAACTGGGCTCAAATCTGGGGCTGAAAAGAATAATCCCTCATCAAGACACTTCTAGACACAAATGTACAGTCGCAGAGAGATTGACACTTGAATTCCAGTGTTAAAGCACAAGGTTCTATCACTGCTATTATTACACATTAGGGTCGCTTTTCTCCAAATAACAGAAAGGCATTTTATTGCCAACTTTCTATTGCCAACTAGCTATGTAGGTAGTTAGGCTAGTCCAGTTTATCCTCCTTTAATCAATGAGCAACCTGAACACACATTTCGCTTGGACATTCACTCACAGTGGATTTCCACAGTTTGGGGTGTTTGACATTCACTGACGCTCTCCCACTGTGTCCTGTCAGCTGTTAGGGAGCTATTACAGAGATGTCTATGAGACAGATGTGAACGGAACAGCAGGAACATGAATCATCAGTCAAACTGCTTTCTAACATTTTGCTCTGCCACTGAGGGAACAACAGCTGGCCACTGTTTGAACAGGTCGTGTGTGTGTTTGTAATGATGTAGACATAGGGCCATATTCACAGAATGTATATGTATATATGAATATATATATATATATATATATATATATATATATATATATATATATATATATATATATATATATATACATACAAATATAAACAACAAGGAAACATGCTAACGGACCACAGCTATACTCTGTGACATTTGCGGTTATTTCAAAACAGATTGTGTGTCGATGGGGCCTCTTGGACATTATCGTAGCAATGTGGCAAGTGTTATCCTAACAATTACTTTGGTGCATACAACATGGTCTAACCACGGAAATAGCAGGGGAAAACAACAAAAGATGTAATGAACCACAATTATATGTTTTATCCTAACGTTGCTGTAAAATAATCGCCAAGTGTGCGCTATTAAACAACGGTGAGTTTGAACATTGTGAATTTGATTGATATTACATTGGTCAGAAAATGATTTTGTCTTGACTCTCTGTAATCCAGTTGATGACAGAATACAGTTGTGTTGTTGGTGCAGCAGGTCAAAGCAAGACCTTCAATACATCTGTAAATTAGTTTTTGGAAGCACCTTTCCATTTGTGTGTGTGTGTGTGTGTGTGTGTGTGTGTGTGTGTGTGTGTGTGTGTGTGTGTGTGTGTGTGTGGTGTGTGTGTGTGTGTGTGTGTGTGTGTGTGTGTGTGTGTGTGTGTGTGTGTGTGTGTGTGTGTCCTCCAAACTCATTGAGGTCCTTGTTTCTTCATAGAAAATAGTCAAAGTCACATTTATTTTGCTAGTCCTTGGCCTTGTCTATTTCTTTGGGCTCAGCAGCAGACACCACTCAGAGAAAGGTTGTTCCTATTCAAGTCATTTCCGTGTGCTGAGCTTTTTAATCTGGCCACTTTTCTGAGCCAGTATAGCAGTGGCATTTGAAAGTGTCAGGACTATAGCCATTCATTCAACTCTCTACACAGGGAACCTGGCTTTGAGGCTCTCTCTCCCCCTCATTACAGCCACTGCATCACTTAATGAGGGCTCACAGGATGATGGAGATTCTTTTAAAGAGCGGGATGAGAGGTATCTCTACCCATTTCTATGTGATGGCTTCATTGACTGTAATTAAGGGCAGCGTTTAAGAGTGATGAACCCATCAAAGGAGTTTCTATCCTGGCTTTGCCCTCCTGTGTCTCTCTCTCTGTCTCTGTCTCTGTGTGTGTGTGTGTGTGTGTGTGTGTGTGTGTGTGTGTGTGTTGTGTGTGTGTGTGTGTGTGTGTGTGTGTGTGTCTCGCTCTCCCTCTCTCTCTCTCTCTCTCTCTCTCTCTGTGTCTCTGTGTCTCTCTCCCTCTCCCAGGGTTCAGAGGAGAATGTGGAACAGTTTGAGGCAGAAGGAGCTGCTTTGAGTCAGTCAGTATTGAAAAGCTTGTTTCACTACTGGTGGCGGATGTGATGATTCACCTTGTTTTTCATTGGATCTCTTAGGGGCACTTTACACGGCCACGCAAAACGGTGCATACGCAGAAAAATTTCTGCGGTTGCACTATATCATTTACAGGAAAACAGCAAACGCAAACGCAAACGCAGGCATGAACCGCAGATTTTTGAGATCACCTCCGAGGGAGGATTTTTTGGAAAACTTAACGGTTTTGGTTTCCTGTAAACACCGAAACCATTTCCCCTGATAACGCTGACGTCACGGCTCCACCCTCACACATGCGCATTGCGTTTGGATATAAATAGGCATGCGCCGTCTTTGTAGGTCCATGTGCGCCAGTTGGAAAACAACAACAACAATGGCGGATCACCGAGCTGTATTCATTGTGCTCATGGACGTTGTGCTGTTGCTGATGAATTTGTTATCGTGCCACCAATCGCTCCTACAAGCAAATAGGGAAAGAGTTGTGCTCTGCCTGTTTTTCTAGCTAAATAAACGTGTGTCACTTCTATACGCCAGGGACACGGCTCTCTCTACATTAAAAAAACACTATCAGCGTGCAGCGGTTAAGCTAGGCTACTGTTCAACAAAAGGAGCATTAAGGCTAACGGCTTCACAGTAAAAGCATTTCACTGGCTAAACATTCATAGCATTTCGCTGGACACACGTGAGTTGACTTTTATTCTGAAGTACGCCTAACAGGAAAGTATCTGCTCACGAAGCCCCTTCACTATCAGCAAGTCTGCTGTTTTTTTCCGAGTTCAATGCGGTGAAATAAGCTTGTCTTTTACAATATTTGTAACCCCAAGCTTACACCAACCGCTTTATGAACGTTAGTGGCATTAATTTTCGGTTACAGTAAGGTGTTATGCATCAAATTGTACCGGAAGAGCTATCTACTAGGCTGTGTCACCGCTGACTATTGGCTTGGCATGGCTGCTACTTCAGCGATTTCGGCCCGTTTCCTCTGAAAACTTTGTGTACGGGTGAAGATGTCAGATAAATTGTGTCTGAACGGGTTTTTTTTTTTAAAACCAAAAACGGGAAAACGTGAGTTTTCACCGTGTAAAGTGCCCCTTAAGTGTGCTCCTGTCAGTGTTTTTAAGAGTGGTACCTATTGGTGTAGGTAGGGGTTGTAGTTGAGAAATAAAGATCGTAATCTGAACTACTGAGTAGGCTGCACTAGAAGACTCGCCATGTGTTCCAATTCCCATACTTCCGTACTATGTAGTATGCCAGAAAAAGCTTTAGGATATACCAGTATATATACTGTACAGTATATAGTATGGGATTTGTAATGCACGGTAGGTGAACCTGAAACAAGAAACCATCATTTTGCCATTTAGTCAAAGTCGGATCTGCATGAGGAGGTTGTCCTTATATAATGACGATTTATGCTGGGCTTACACTACAAGACTTTTCACGCGATTTGACAGTCGCAGACAATCTTCCAATGTCGGACTGAAATCACGGGAGTCGTGCTGGAGTTGTGGCGCAGGCACGTAATCTCAGTCGTTTGGTGTATGGTGGTCTTCCGACCTGATTTCAGCCAGTCTTCTTCCCGTCTTGACGTTCCGACATTATCAAACATGTTTGATATTATCGTTAGTCTAATGCCGGGCTTACACTACACGACTTTTCACGCGATTTGACAGTCGCAGACAATCTTCCAATGTCGGTCTGAAATCACAGAAGTCGTGCTGGAGTTGTGGCGCGCGCACGTTATCTCAGTCGTTTGGTGTATGGTGGTCTTCTGACCCGATTTCAGCCAGTCTTCTTCCCGTCTTGATTATCAAACATGTTTGATATTATCGCTAGTCTTAGGGGGTTGGCTCAAGCGAAATGACGTAAACACTGTCACACTCTCGCATGCACCAAGCACGACACAGGAGGAGCGGCATTAGTCGCGACCTGTGTCCGCCTGGTGAGGCACTTATTTCGGATACTTTTTCATAGAAGCCTCGGTGGAGAACCAGGCTGACAGCCGCGCAACCTGAACACTCTACCGTCAAATACAGGGTTAGGAGTTAAAGTTATTGGGGTATGAGATCAGCAAATAAAGCTGGTCAAATAACTAAAGGAAGTCCCCCGCTCGGAATATTGAATTAACTTGTTTTTAATTAAATAATCACAATCGCGTTTGCGGAAATGATATTAATCTCAAAAGGAATCTAGTTGTAGTCTTGCAATATGAGACCCCTGTCTTTTCAAAATCACACTCTGTGACTGAAAACTATAATGACTAGTTGTCTTCGGTGTGAGTTGATTGTCTTTAGATGTAAGAGGGTTTCAGTCTTCAGTCTTTTCAAAGTCTTTTAAAAGTCCTCTAGTGTAAGCCCAGCATTAAGGGGTTGGCTCAAGCGAAATGAAGTAAACACTGTCACACTCTCGCATGCACCAAGCACGACACAGGAGGAGCGGCATTAGTCGCGACCTGTGTCCGCCTGTGCAGGCACTTATTTCGGACACTTTTTCCTTGAAGCCTCGGCTGGAGAACCAGGTGGACAGCCGCACAACCTTAACACTTTACCGTCAAATACAGGGTTAGGAGTTAAAGTTATTGAGGGACGAGATCAGCAAATAAAGATGGTCAAATAACTAAATGAAGTCCCCCGCTCGGAATATTGAATTTACTTTTTTTAAATTAAATAATCACTATCGCGTTTGCGGAAATAATATTAATCTCAAAAGGAATCTAGTTATAGTCTTGCAATATGGCCCAGTCTTTTCAAAATCTCACTCTGTGACTGAAAACTAATGAATAGTTGTCTTCAGGTGTGAGTTGATTGTCTTTAGATGTAAGAGGATTTCAGTCTTCAGTCTTTTCAAAGTATTTTAAAAGTCCTCTAGTGTAAGCCCAGCATTAGTTGAAGAAAAACACAACTAGTTTAATGGGTTTCCAGCTATTCTACCTTTTATGTTATAACGTGTATCTTTACTGTACGTAAAAGAAAATCCTGGTTCTTTATTCATAATCCCCGTGCAGACACAGGAGTGCTGAAATGTCAGAATGAGGCTGGATTAAAAATTACAATACTCATAATCTCTAATACCAGACAGTACGAAGGATATGAGTTGTTGTCTTCATAGCAGTGGTGTAGTTGTGATAGCTCGGGATTGACCCAAAAGAAAAACAGTTTAGAACAATGTTTATTTCTGGCTGGGATCCGTAACAGGCTGGCAGGACACTGGACGGCTGAATGGCGTAGCGAGCAAGGGCAGGTGTACATCCGGAAACCCGCAGGCAGGCGAGCAGGAAAAGGTGAACAGTGGAGGCAACTGGCACGGAAGAAAAGAAGAGCAGAGTTACAACTAACTCCAACAGAGACTTGAAAGAAAACAACAAACATAGAAAATCCTGATCTCGGGTAATTTACCGCTCTGGTATGTAGTATACTCTGGCGCCGAATGACTGGAGTCCACAGGCTTAAGTAGAGAGGTCTGATTAGCCAACGATCCTCACCTGGAGCAGTCTGCCCATTAGTGCCGCCATGCCCACATGCCAACACAGAGACACACAAATGGGAGAACAAGAGGAACAGACAGACAAGGGAAAACATACAACACACACAGAGGAGAAGGAGAGGCTGCCGTACCGTGAGTCATAACAGGTGTTATCTGACATGTAAAATAGTATTGGTTGTCACAATGTGTTAGAATGCTGTCGTTCAGACCGATACAACGTGTATCATGTCAGTAAAGTTAAAGGAAATGCCTATTTTTCTTTTCTAGTTTTTCATGAACCAAAATATTGGGAGAATGTTTGTACCCAATCCATTGTACAGCTTTCAAGACTTTTTTAATCAAAACCAGCTATTTCTACCCAATGTTGTGCTCATTTCATTCATGAACCAGATGTGAAGATATGTCACTGGTCCAGAGAAAAAACTTTTTAATTCAAATCTCTGTACCAAAAAATGAATCGCATGAATGGTAGAGCTCCACCACTGACTGACAGTGCTAGCTTGTCCCTAACCCTGAGCAAAAAGCACTGGAATATGTTTTAGCCACCAGTTTCCCCTTTATTTGAGATGATAAAACCACAAACAAGGCCTGTGTGGAAGCAACAGGTCACATTCCAACTGAACCCCCCCCCCCAACAATGCTTTCAATTCAGATGGAAATTACAAGCAAATTGCCCTGAATGTTCTTCTCTCAGTTGCTTGAAACTAGTGCTGCCGAGGTGAATTGTCTGTTAAAAGTGCCCTGTGCCCCCATACCCCCAGTTAAGACTGTAGTGCACTTAAACAGCGATAAGAGGGAAGAGCCTTTGATGGGCAGAGAATGGGATGCAATGTGGCGAGCAACGCACAAGCTGACCTTCAGACTATGTTCTTTACCAGTCTTCTTAGTGGTCGTCTCCAGCGCCATGCGTGTATGTGTTCACGTGGCTGAGAGAGTATGAAAAGAAAAACAGACAGCATAGGTACTCAAGAAGAGAATCATTTTGACCCTGTCGTTCATTCCTTGATCCCTTTCAGCAAAATGAATTGTCACGGCCATTTCAAAATGGGTTCAGGTTTGCACTCGGAGGTGAAGACAAAGTGCTTCTAGTTAGATGTATTTCTATTTCTATACTGTATATCGGCTTTTTCCACCTAAAGTTCCAGGGGACTTTTAGTAGGTCCAGGAACTCTTCTTCGAGGAACCAAAAAGTTAATGTGGCCTGGTTTGTTTCCTTTGTAATTGACATGGTATCATGGTATTATTCCAATATTACCTTTTATTTGTATTATTGATTATAAATGATCTACAATTTGCTTCTCTTGCTTCATTACTTAATTGTTTGGTTTATTAAATTAGTTGCCAAACTCTTATCCTAAACTGCTTTTGATATCATTAAACTTTGTCTATTTTGTCTAATGTGCAAGTCAGAGTTAACATTTTAATCATATTGTCAAAAATTGTCAACATGAAACAAAGAACAATACATTCCTAACATAATTGAAGCCCACTTTTCTTTGCACTTCCACTAGAATCTCATTATTACCAATTTAAAAGATGTTATGTTCCTTTAAATAACTTCAGGGAAAGTCCAGCCACATCGAGAAAAAACCTTTTACGGCTATAAATCATCAAATATTGCTGTGAACCCATTAGATGCCTTCTACCTTAGCATGTGGTACAAAAGATTACTGTGTGTGTGTGTGTGTGTGTGTGTGTGTGTGTGTGTGTGTGTGTGTGTGTGTGTGTGTGTGTGTGTGTGTGTGTGTGTGTGTGTGTGTGTGTGTGTGTGTGTGTGTGTGTGTGTGTGTGTGTGTGTGTGTGTGTGTGTGTGTGTGTGTGTGTGTGTGTGTGTGTGTGTGTGTGTGTGTGTGTGTGTGTGTGTGTGTGTGTGTGTGTGTGTGTGTGTGTGTGTGTGTGTGTGTGTGTGTGTGTGTTCGCGTGCTTAACTCCGGCACGTGTGCCTCAGCAGGGTTTCAGAACATGTTTTTTCTTTGGCCTTCTCACATTTCCTCTGCTGTCGTCCTAGGGGGGTTGTCAGTCTCTCACATTGTTTGTGACAACTTTAGACCCCTAGTGTCTTCTAGGGAAGTCGATACCAAACTTACCAGAACCGTACCAAACTGGCCCACAGTCACCTTTACACACAAACACTGTCTGGTGTAATTCTGTCTCTTGTATTTGTGCTGTCGAGGTTTAATCGCTAGATGTGGGTCCATGTGATTGGACACTGGAGTAACCATGACCAATCAGGGTACATGTGTGCAGTTATGCAAGCCCGTCAAGTCACTAGTTGTTCATGGTAGACTGAAGGGGCCTTCAGGAAAGCTATACGGCCAGGTTAAAACCAACAGCCCTCTCATCTCTTTCCTGCAGTTTGTTAACACCTTTTAGCAAGCATTTTAAATCGTTGTATTTCACCCTTACTTCTTGTCTGACACAAAGTCACAGAACACAGCGAGACACAGCAGGAGATGAAGTGTTATTTACTGACCTATAAACTTTGAAAAGAAAAACACCTTTTATCATTGTCGAGGTTAGATGTTGCATGTTAGGCTTGAGGCCTAGTTGTTGTTACAAAGCCATCCATTCTTTTAACAAGCTAACGTAAGCTAGTCATCAAGTTTGCCTGACGCTATTACCCCAAACTCTTTTGGAAGTTGTAAACCCTACGCGTATAGTGACAGATTTAAACAGTGCTGCTAACTAATCAGCAAGCTATCGGCTATCTCAAGTGTTTTTCCTCATCCAATTTGAGGAAAGACAGAATGCTGAATTGACATTGTGTTTCTTTTTATCTGCCCCTAGTGCATTTTCACCGTAAAACATGTCCAAACAGAAGAACACATTTAGGCCCGTTTCCCTTTGGTTTCTTTGGAGTCTGGGGGAAAACAGTTGCTTGTTAACAAGAAGACTTACAACGAGAGCTTAGCGTTGGCATCCAATTGTATTCAATTCAAAGCCAGCTTTGAATCTGCGTAATACAATCCTTTTGAATCCTCCCCCCCCCCCCCCCCCCCCCCCCCCCCCATTTAATCTAATACACGGCACACAAGGTACTAGTCATTGTCTTCGATAAATCACCATCATTTCCCTAAATAAAAATCTAGAAATGACAGCCCAGAGTACAGGTGTTACTTCATTGTGTCAGAATAAGGAGCTTAAATATATTGTGTGCCAGCAGCTGAAGGGTTCTGCCTTTTATTTAAAAAAAACCCATAAAATGTTCTGTTCATTATAGCGATTTATGCCACCGGTTGGACTAAGATCTATAATACTTACTGCACGCAAGTAGTCATTTGAAACCTATTAAAAAGGATTTTAAAAGCTTTTTTTTTCTTCTCCTCTCAGGAAATAATATATAAAGGTTTTCCATTGAGGCAGTAATGTTTAACTACATGTTAAAGTGATAATGTAGAGAGGCTGTCATGGAGTTTCAGACACAGCAGATGTTTTATGAGTTCAAGTTAGACATCTGGTTCAGAGTTCTGAAGTGTGGTGCCCCGTCCACAGCCACGTGGCAGTAGTGGATCTCAGTCCTGAGTTTACTGCTGATAATGTGTGCACATCATGTGCATGTACATACTGTATGTGTTTGATGGTAATGGCCTGCTTCAAAAAAGACACTTCTACAGTACACTGCAACAAAAAAATCAAAATCCTACCAAGTATATTGGTCTCATTTCTAGTCAAAATATATTATTAGACACGTGATTTAAGACACAACGAAAATGAGGATTGAAAGGCTGGCTTACTAGTAACACATGCTCAATATGAGTAGTTCTAGCTCACTTCAAGACATACTGTATCTCATCTTAAAATGCTAAAATATGACTTAAACTTAGTTCCAGTAGGTGATTGTCTTCAATCTGGAACAGTGCCACTCATGTCCTGTTAGACTTGAAATGCAGAGAATGACATGGACTAGTCTGGGGAAGAATACTGCCGTTAAGCATTACAGGCTCATTATGATACATGACACCTCCTCATACTAATGACATATACCTCAATATGATTTTTCCAAGCTCATTTCAAGATTTATTTTATCTTGAAAGGCTTAAATATTGCATCTGAACACACAACACACACACACAAACACACACACAGATAGATAGAGGAATGCTTAATGGAAGGTTAAGTGAGGATTGCAGTGAAACTGTACTGCTGAAAGTTAAAACGGTGTCTTTGTAAAGATCCATCACACACACGGTGTAATTCCTCTCTAGAGTGTTCAGATTTACTGTAACTGTGACAGACAAGTAGCTTCTCCATGTCTCTGAACATCTGCACTGTGTGTCTCAACATGTTTATAAATAAGACATCACTCACTCACTCACTCACTCACTCACTCACTCACTCACTCTCACACCACACATTGCATACAGACACAAGCTGACAGCATTTCTCTTTTCTGTTTTTTCCCTCAGAGTAACATGGCTGTAAATGTAATGGCATGCAGTTTTTATGAGAGGTGTTTTCTATAAAAGAAAATCCCCTCCGCGCTACCACCTGCCTCGGCCCTGCGGCTGCTATCTGCCTGCCTTTTGATGCAGCAGGGCTCCTCTCTAATCCTCTACACACACACACAGAGGGGAAGTACCTACTGCACACTGTGGCTTAGACATGGATACACACATACTGTAGGCTAATGCAGAAAACTAGCAAGACCCTGTCTGTGCCTTTTCACCTGATCAGCTGAGTTACATTTGACGAGCCCTGCAGATCATTCTTCTCAAATTTAAACTTGAAGACAAATTGTTTACGACTCTTCTGTCTTGCTGGGGGGTTCATCATACCAAATGCAAAAATATAATTTTTCACAAGGCGGTTGTGGCGAAGCGGGTAGGGCGGTCACCACTGGAGTGCAGGGTCGGTGGTTCGATCCCCCGCCACATGTCAAAGTGTCCTTGGGCAAGACATTGAACCCCGAATTGCTCCCGATAGTAAGCTTGCACCCTGCGTGGTAGCTGCTGCTATCGGTGTATGAATGTGTGTATGATTGGTTGAATGTGTACAAAACAATGTAAAGCGCTTTAAGTCTGTGAAAAAACAGGGAAAAGCGCTGTATAAGTGGATTCCATTTATCATTTACAGTACAAGGGTTAATGTTAAGGCCCTGCCATCTGGACTTGCCATCTTTTGCAAATTACTCCAGGCAGACTGAGTTTTAATGGAGAAGTTTAAAATATCGATTTTTAAAATGTAATGTAGAAAATATAGAGGCTAATAGAACTTGTGTCCTAAGTGTTTTTACAATGTCGACTCCCATTTACCCACAACACACACACTCTCATTGGTTCCCATAGAAAGGTGCTGGCCAACCGATCGGAAAACACTTTTGAGGTTCAGTCACCATTCACCCCAGGAAGACTCATTTTTGATCCTGTCATTTGTATATAAAGCGTTGCTAAAATCTAAATAAATAAAACTAATAAATATTCAGCATTCTGACATTGACCTCCTGTCGCCAATTTCCAGATCTCCAAATGTTTCTTTCAGGTGTGAATCAGTCTCTCAATTTTGAACCACACAGATTAAACTGGTTGAAGATTATATTCTTACCTATACCTCGCAGCAGACACATTATTTGGGCGCACAGTTGCCCTCATTCATCAAACTTGCGTGGAAACTGGTGCAGATAATGGCGCAAATACCTCCCTACACCAGGTATCGCGTGGGATTTATCAAACAGTCGTATCTCGCCAATCTCAGCGTACGCCAGGCCATTATTGATAAATGCGGCGGCTGAAAACAATCGTATCACGCCCCTATATTTTCTCAGTTTAGATGCCTCGCCCAGAGGTTTTACGACATGGATATGCGCATTACGGCACAGAAGAGGAACTTCTCTGAAGTTGAAATTGACAGAATAACAGCGAAAGTAGAAAAAAAAGAATTTAATTTCGGAGCATTACAAGCGGCATCAAAGAACGACAGAAGGCAGCAGTTAGGAAGGAAATAACTGCTGCGGTCAACAGCGTTGGTGTTGACAAACTATCTCCAGCTGAGGATTTTGCATTTGAGGTTTACATCAGTAACCTATCGCTCAAATGCTATAAAATAGCATATACAATTATATGTCGCCATTTCTTTACATAGATGAAGAAAAAGTGGTCTGACTCAAAAATCGCCACTAAAAAGAGCGTGTTGCTGTTCTGAAATGCAACCAACTGGGGTTGCGGGCATAATATTTATAGCGGTAGAGGAGAAAAAGACGCACCAACTGTCCGATAATAGTCCCCATAAAAGAAATACACGTCTGCAGAGATTTGAATGATTAGAATGTATTGGCCCTTTTAGATAGCACTACTCAAAAGGGTTGTAAAAACTAAAAATAACACATTTTGCGTTTTACTGTATGACAGCATGCGCTTGGCACGAGTGGTCAGAACGGCCGTCAGCTGCACAAGCCGACCCGGCAACGATCAGCTGTGAGAGCGCCCACTGTCCTGCTGAGCTGCTCCACTAGCAGATCGGAAAAACGTGCCGGTTAACGGTGGAAATAAATCGCTCGCTTAAGCGATCAATGACACATTAAAAGAGGAACTAACATCTAAAAAGTGCGTCAAATAAATAAATGTTAAGCTGAATGTTGTGCCGTGTATTTTTTATCATAAAGAGCAGTGTAGGCCTACTACATATTTAATGCTTAGGCTAACATTTTGAATGAATGCAGCCCCCGTGCCTCAGTGTCCCCCCAGCTGCTCCAAGTCGAAGATACTGCCCTTACGCAGTCCCATGCAGCGCTCCTAAGTGGCCGGTGTGCGCACTATTGAATCAGCTCTCCTACTCAGTTGCACACCATAAGCTGCACATTTTTAAGTGATTAATATCTTTATTTCGGTCTGAGCAAACACTGCATTTGTATTATCTTCTAATAAATGTCCAACAAAGTCATCGGCTACCCGGCACAGCCTGCACTGCGAGTCCATGCTGTTTACAAACTTGCGTACACGAGATGAGAGCTGGGTGGAATTTGAGCGTACCCTCGCTCACGTCCATATTGATAAATTCCGAGGTTTGCGTGGAAATGTGCGTACACCCACTTTTTTGGTCTACGCACGGTTGATAAATGAGGCCCATTGTGATCATGCTTGGGCAGTTGGGGTTTTGTGTTTGGCCAATGGAATAAAAAAAATGATTTGCACATCAATTGCAGGGTGCGCGTCTATGCAGGATACCATTTTCCTGTCTGACTCTTGCCTCCACGGAGGTTCAATTTGGGGATGAGGCATATAAGTGGAACCCTGGCGTTGTATAGCTCCCTGCCACATCACAGACACAGCTGTGGGCATAATAGAGGCTTGCCTTGAGTCATGCCTTATTGCCTTCTTGCATGGCAGCCTCTATCTATTTTCATCTCACACTCTAACATCTTAAATTGAGTCGTTAGGGAAACAGCTCTCTTGTTGTGTTTATGCTCTCTGTCTTGTCCCTTTCCTTCTGAATGAAACAGCAAGCCTTAAAACCCTCCCAATAAGAAACAAATACAAAATGAGTGTTGTGATGATGTTTTACCAGAATATATACACACAAGAAAGATAAAGTATTAAGTTACTGCGAGCACCTTAGCACAAGTTGTATGAAAAATTTTATGAATAGATACAAACTCAAACTATAGTTTAACAGGGAGATGTTCAAGATGTGCTGTGCAATATGGCCAGGGTTAACAAATTGATGGTAAATCAGTAAATTGGACTGTAAGAGTCATTCCACCATTATGTTTGAATGGTAAACTGCCTTTTCCTTCAAGGAATACACACCAAAGCTGAGCCAAATAAAGAAGCCTTTTTAATAAGTCAAGTAGTTTATAGCATTGTCCATATGAATTAAATCAATATATAGGCGATATAAATTGCTGCCATTAAAGCAGGGGTGTCAAACTCTGGAAATCTGGACCGCAGTGTAATTATATTTGGCCCGTGAGGCAATACCAAATGACTACTAGAGCTGGCCCGCCAGTATTATGAAGCGAATGTCCCACTAATGCCTCGTTTCCACCGAGTAGAGCGGGTCGGATCGGAGCGGTTCGGTCCGGGTAGTTTGGCTTTTCATTTGCCAAAAGTTGGGTAGGGTACGGTTTAAGCGCACCTAACCGCTCTGAGCCGCTCCCGATCTCAGTACTCCTCCGTAGGGGTACTGGCCGCCTGAAAGCGGGCCGAAAATGCATGAGAAGGCGGAGCTACACACTGCCGTCATTTGATTGGTCGAAAGAATCATTTCCGCCATGTGTAGATCTCGGCAAGAGTGAAGAGAGTCTTGTGTTTTGGCGAAAATGTGAGCACAGCTCTGTTTATTGTGTGGTGTTTTTCCTCGTCAATAAATTAATCAGTTGGTTACACTGTGTCCCATAGTCACGTAGCTGCCGCAGCCAGCACTGTTTGTTCGCTCACTGTCTCTATGAGTTGCGCCGAGCGGTCTCTGTGTGTTTACGCCATAGATAGTAGTAAAATACACGCTCACAACAACACGGGGGGAATAAATAAAGAAGCGGCTGGTTTGAATCATTTCCGCCGTTTGTAGTCACCTCGGCTAGAGTGAAGAGAGTTTTGGCGAAAATGTGAGCGCGGCACTGTTTATTGTGTGGTGTTTTTCCTCGTCATTAAATGAATCAGTTGGCTACACTGTGTCCCACTGCTACGATGTCACGTAGCTGCTGCAGCCAGCGCTGCTCGCTCACTGTCTCTATCAGTTGCCCCGAGCCGTCTCTGTGCTCACAACACGGGGGGAATAAATAAAGAAGGGCTGGTTTGACCAAGCAAAAACAAGAGACCGCTGGCTTGACCACAGTTCCACAGCCCGATAGTTTGACCCACTTTCTGGCGGTGGCTATCGCAGTCCAGCCTAAACCCCGCCCTACCAGTAAGGGTAGGGTCGGCGGTGGAAACAACACCGAGATTCTTAAAAGTGAGCTGTCCCGCTCTGAGCCGCTCCGATCCGACCCGCTCTACTCGGTGGAAACGAGGCATAATACCAGTGTTGGGAAAGTTCACTTTCGCATTTTGATGGGTGTGTTTTCCCCCCAACCGAGCCTTGAAGGCAGCGCTGCCCCCCGCGGTTAGGGTTAGGGGCAGGGCATGGGCATAGGGCCTTCCTGTCAGATTTGCCTTGCAGGCTATGTTGGGGGCACACAACACCCTTGAGCATTTTGATGATGCATGCAGCGGTGCGACTCTGTGGTGGCTGGTGTTCCCAGACAGTCACGGCATCCTCAACTTTGTCCAAGTTTTACATTTTGGCCCACTGTATATTTGAGTTTGACACCCCTGTATTAAAGAGTTTCCCACTAGGGAGCTCTACACAGAGCCTTGACAGTGGTGGGGAGGTGAGAGGCAAACACAGCAAAGAAAAACAAAGGGATGTAGCAGGTTAAGCTGCTTTAAATACCTATTCATCCAGGATAATTATTGGTTGACAAAATACCTGAACGTACAAGAGTTCATTGGTAGAGGAGGACATTCCATATGTCTAACATGTGAAAGGAATGACTCATATTGCTATTATATAGGTTGAGAACAAATTGGAATTCTTTTAGGCCAATACATTATTCACAAAAATCTCCAGGCAGTGAAACAGAAATTTTTTAAACAGTATAGATTCATCACTTTGACTAATTAAAATGGACAGAAAACGTTTAGGACTTATACTTGATGTGTGAAAGTTCACTCTCTACCACTGGAGCAGCATTTGGACAGAATCATCTTAGGTCAAGATCCCACTTCTGGAATGTTTATCTCATCTCGTGGGGTCCTCTTCAGAGAATATCGTTTGCTCAGTTATTTATGGAATGACAGAAAGATTTAGTTTAGTGAATTAAACGCAAACATGCACATGTTGGACCTTTTCATTTATACTAGTATGACAACTAGTATGAAAGAAAAGCAAAATAGACACAAATATCAGAAGTGACCAGTGCTTTGCCTGTGGCGTCCTGCCTTTAAAATTCATTGTATTTAATGGAATCTTGAATTCAATGGAACATATTCACACTACGCTGAAGGTGGCATGTAGGGGAAGCTGGTATTCAGGTCAACAGGTGCCAAGTAGAAAAGTTTGGACCTGCGGGCCCCATGAGGGATTGATAAGATAAGATAAGATAAGATAAGATAAGATAAGATATACTTTATTCATCCCAGCATGGAAATATAGGTGTTCCAGCAGCAGGTATACATACGTATACACACAACACAACACATATAGATAGATACATATCCCACCCATACAAAAATTAGCCCACAATACATAGCCTACATTAAAAAAGTGTATGGATGGTCCAATTGCATAAGTAGCTGTTACTCGTAGATAACAGTACAGAAATACTAGCTCTGCCAGTGCATGGTATGATAGGAACATAAAAATTATGATGAAAAAGCAATCAAGTGTGCAAATATACAGGTGCAAAAATACAATTGATATGCTGCTCAGGCTACAGTAAGTTTAAATTTCATCTGTCCTTACTTAAAGGGGATGAGGCTGTGTATAGAAACTCCTTTGCTTAGTATGTTAATATGCCTAGTACTGTTCTGGCTCTCTTGGCAGCCCCTGACAGGTAGTGCTGCTTGTACATGTTGCCATGTAATTGCTGTAAATATCCACATAATGACTGACAGTTTGCTGTTGGCTGAACGCCCGAACAATAGTTTCAATAATAGGGGATAGATACAGTTGGCCTGGGATACTGAATACTGAGATACATGCCTTCAATATACTCTGTGCTGCCTTTAAACAGATGGTTCTCATTGGTTCCGGCTCCCATAGGTAAGCTTATAGTACCGGTTGGCTCTATTTGATGGCATCCAGCAGTGCACTGTTGTTCTTAACAACTGACTGAAGCTCATCAGATTAAAGCTGAAGGGAACGTCATCTGATTCAGACCATTACACACTAATACACTGGTCTTCTGATGGACTTAATGTGATTACATTATCACGCTTCCAAGGGCCACTCCATACATGGGCATTGGAGCTCAAGTCTTAGGAGATTCTGAACAACAGAGATAGGTTTTGTGTGTGTGTGTGTGGTTGTGTGTGTGTGTGTGTGTGTGTGTGTGTGTGTGTGTGTGTGTGTGTGTGTGTGTGTGTGTGTGTGTGTGTGTGTGTGTGTGTGTGTGTGTGTGTGTGTGGTGTGTGTGTGTGGTTTTGTGTGTGTACACAGAAAAAAAATCTTTGAGTTTTGTATATGTGTTTAAGTCTATGCACTCCTGAATGAATATGGTAACTGTATGGCTTGCCGATAGTAAGACATGTCAACTGAACTGTGTTTACCTTTCATGGATTGGTGTCCCTGTCCTGTCAAGAATCACTGATGCGTCCCCCGTGCAGCTTGGCTCCGGTTGTGTAGGTATAGACTCCAGTATGTATCATACATAATGCATATGATGTGATGTGCAACAGCAGCCACCATACAGGCTTAAAGATCCACAAAGCTGTCGCGCAGAGGAGATTTAGCCTGATTAATAGAAGAGACCAGAACGCTCCATCTAGTGCTCACGACAGGCCAACTCTAACCAAAACCTATAGCGTTTCATTTCCCCACCTTTTTCTCACATTGGACTTGCTAATATCTTGTGGTTTGGCATTTCTGGCTGTTTAAGTGGTGTGTGTGTGTGTGTGTGTGTGTGTGTGTGTGTGTGTGTGTGTGTGTGTGTGTGTGTGTGTGTGTGTGTGTGTGTGTGTGTGTGTGTGTGTGTGTGTGTGTGTGTGTGTGTGTGTGTGTGTGTGTGTGTGTGTGTGTGTGTGTGTGTGTGTGTGTGTGTGTGTGTGTGTGTGTGTGTGTGTGTGTGTGTGTGTGTTTTAAATGGCTTCCTTCCCATCTGACTTGCAAATATTGGACCGTTTTTGGAAAAGCTTCCGTGTAGAGGGCAGCACATTTAGATGAGGTGATCTTATTAAAAAAAAACATCCGCGACGCTTCCACACAAAGTTATCAGAGCGTCTAAGCCTGCTGTGTCAGGAGTTATATATCAGGAAATTAAGATTTGTTAACTCTTTAGTCAAGCTTTCTTGTCAGGCACGTAAAGAGGAATGTTGTTGCTGCGCGTGCAGGCTGGGGGGAGGAATGAAATAAATAGCTATAGTCAGTTTGTTCAATGTGTTGTTGGTTTAGGCAAACACCTCCACAAGGATCAGCAGTTTGTTCTGTCTCGCTTCCTTCAAAAATTCCCTCCTTCTCTCTCGATCCACATACTCTCTGTCACAGTAGCTTTACTGTGACACACTTTTTGGAAGCAGTAAGCATTGGCTGTAAGAAACAAGTCAGTACATTTACATGATGTAAGAGAAAGTAGAATTTATTGTGCTAGTCCGACTAAAACAGGACTTTTAAAATACATGGAAACATGTTAAATTAAGACTGGAATCTTACTAAAAATTATTTTTCAAAGTCAGGCTAACGCACTCACATAACGTCGGACATATGCCTAAATATGGTCAATAAATGGATTTCCCCTCCCATGCTTGTAAACTGGGACAAGGACAGTAGTAGTAGACAGCTTAGTCAAGCTATTAATATTGTAGCTCGACTTAACAGTGCATGTGATGATACTGACTGGTTGAGGTCTTGAGGAGTTGCATAGTTCCAGGCCCCTTGATGTTTTTTTAGAGGAAGCAGTTGTGTTGGTGGGACCTCTAGATCTGCTGGTTATTTTATAGTCTCAGTCCGATTTCAGCCTGCATTCAATTCAAATGCTGGTTGACTCACTAGTTGTAGGCAATATATTTAGCTTTTTGCCAGGCAATTCATTGACAAGATGAAAACCAACAATGAATCGGTCCAGTATACAAAACTTACATTAATATTAGGGCTGTCAAATTAACGAGTTAATTTCAATTAATTAATCACAGAAAAATTAACGCGATTAAAAAAATTAACGCAGATTAATCGCACTTCTATATTGCCCTTTGACCCGGTGCAAAAGAGGTGAGATGATAGCGGAGCTGCACCTGTAGCTTGCTGACACGGCCCGCATGGGATTAAAGAGTAAAGAAAGAAGCAGGGGAAAGAGGCCGAGGGCTTTATGGATGTGTTATGGGCTGCTCCGGGTAAATAGGCATGAAGGTAGGAATACGTCTTTTGTTATTCTCCGCAGTGTATGTGCATTATTGATTTAGTGGGTGCCTAATTAACAATGTAGGTTCAAAACAGTATCTCTCAATCTTTCTCCGTGTCTCTGTTTGCTAGCTGCGATCGTCTCCCACAAACGGACACCCGCCCCCTCTCACTCTTCCTAGCTGGCATATGCCTGCCTTTGTTCCTCTTTTGTGTATGTGTGTGTGTGTGTGTCTCAATATTTTTGGCTATGAGTAGGACGGTGAATGAGTCGGCATAGGCTATGCGCACCGCACCTGTGGCAGTGCAGCACTGTCTGTTGTGTGGAAGATAGACAGTCGTCATTTAGCAAGAAACAGAAGTTACGAGAGACGGGGGGAGAGAAGAGAGAAGCCTATACAGTTGTTTATAAACAGGCATACAAGTGTCATATAAGTATGTGATTAATTTAGATTAATTAATCACACAGCCTGTAATTAATTAGATTAATTTTTTTAATCGCTTGACAGCCCTAATTAATATTCAAACATACACCCTTCAAAATGTTTTTTTAAATTAATATACATGATACACATGTACTCAGCTAGAAATGCAGGAAGGCCTTTTGTTAAAATCATGCAGTATCAAGGATGATAATCTATATATAAATTGCCTTCTTTTTATGTTTGTGATTGTGTGAAAGTTTCATAATTCCCAGCTCACCAAAGCGAGTCTGCATTCTGGATGAAGTGTTTGGAGTACATGTGTCAGGGACTCCTGTCCTAGTTAACACAAAGCACAGCGCCGGTTGTATCTGTTTGAGTGCCTGTCTCTCAGCACAGCAGGTCTCCCTCTCTTTGAACCCACAAGACTCTATACGACCCTCTCTCACTCTGCCTCCTCTCTTCCTCCCAGCATGGCTGCTGTGAGCCTCTCCAGGAGAAACTTCTTAATTGGAAAGAGTAATTAAAAGAATTTTATATATTTATTTGTACATCTCTGAGACAGCGGCCAACAGGACAATTAAAACATATGGTCACACTAGTCAACACCAACAGTCTAAATTAGTGATCAAAGACTATTAAGGTCACATGTATAATGCTAATTTTCAGGTTCGAAATTGTAATTTGCGTTTTTCTACTAGAAACAGTTTTCCTGGAGTACTGTCCAAATAAACCCATTATATCTGTCACATAGTGCCATCGCTGAATCTCCTGTTTTTTAGCCTCTGTCTTTTTAAGCCCCTCCTTCCAAAAAGCCTGGTCTGCTCTGATTGGCCCTGAATGTAACTGCCAGTTTAAATCTAACTGCCAGTTAGATTCAGGGGTGTGTGGCTTATCACCGGTGGAGATAGTGCTAAGTTAGGTTGGTGATAGGGGTGTGTGGCTTCTCAACTTGTGATGTCATAAAGGGCTAGAGACCTGACTGGGGTCTTTGAACACAGGTTTTCAGAAATGTGGAGGTGGAGAAAAAAAAGAGAGGGTTAGAAAATGTCAATAGAATTTTGAAATGAGACAAAGTGCTGGTTCCGGAAGTGGCAAAACAATATCTCCTGAATTGGTTTCAAAGTCATATAGGTCACTACAATACAAATCATAACCTTTAGCCTGCAGCTCATTTTCATTATCGTACTCACTATATTAGATGTACAGACTATTCCAATAGCTATCAAATGTATCCCACTGCCTATTTTGGCAAATGGAAAGAAGGTAAGAGGTCTCTTAGCATGTGTTTTTCCCAGTCCAATCCTGAGTGTGTTTATGTCTGTCTTTGTTGTCTTCGATGAGAGCTGTGAAGTGAAATGTCTTGGGATTTGGAGATATGATGTCACCCCATTTTCTAGCTACATTAATGCATTTTGTTTTCTATCAATTCTTCACTATAGTTCAATGCTTTAATACTCCCTTTTTCCTTCAGCTCTTTTTAATTTCCTGTAATGCTTTATGATTTTCTTTCATTATTCTTCTCAGCACTCAGCCCTCTTGACACATAGTCAAGGTACCTTCAAACAGTCAGGAGACAGTTGGAGACCCCCCCCCCCCCCCACACACACACACACACACACACACACATTTTTTATTTAATAGTTTTTACATTTTTGAGCTGTTGTAATATCTTTGCCATGCAGAGAGATCACACAGTTTGTGACTGCAGGGCTCGCCGAGAACCACACGCCACTACACTGACGGTGATGCCATACCGCCAGCTTTAATGAGGTCATTTCTCCCCCTTCCTTCTCTTTAAATGCAACACTTGAGAGATTTCATCATTACCTTGCAGCATTACAGGAATAACACAGAGACAGAAAAAAGCTAAAAGCAGAGCATGTTGGTGTGTGTGTTGTGTCTCGGATTCACCTTATGTCCTATGATGTTCCCACTGTAGCCAGTGAGCTTTCCAAACCAAGCTTCCTGTTGGGTTCCACACATCAAACTACACTTGTTTACATTGACTACGACGCAACAGACTCTATTTTGGTGGTGACATAGAAAAAAACGTGTCTTAGATCAGGTTACGTTATTCAATGGGGTAATCTTAATGAGCTGAAAATTTAAAAAAATGTAGGTGAAACCCCTGAAACAAGCATAAGGGAAACAGAGAGTGTTTCCCCTAAAAACAGAAAAAGAGATATTGTTTATAGAAAAATAACCCCAAAAAGAAATGTTTACTCTCAAGTTAAAGAGTCCACCTTGGTCCTTAAACCTTAATGCTTTAGTGCAGGGGTGGCCACTAGGTCGATCGCGATCGACCGGTCGATCGCGAGGGTAGTGTGGGTCGATCGTGTGGCATTCTTAAAAAAAAAAAAAAAAAAAAAAAAAAATTTACTATGAAAGAGCAAACGAGCCGTGCGAGCATGCGCCGACGTTCGGTGGAGGGAGAGAGGACACCACTTTCTAATTTGACATACAGTACATATCAGTTTGTTAGCCAGTGAGCTAACCACAGCTAATCCAAGTCAAGGAAGTGGAGAGGCTTCTACCAGGCCCCCAGGATGCTGCCTTCTCCGAGCAGCCAGCATGGACTAGTGGCCAACCCATTAGTACTGCATGCTGTGAATGGGAGCTCATTTTCATGAAAGCCCTTATGGCAGATTTTCCCGTCCACACCAATACAAGCGGCGAACAAGATTGTGTCGCCGCAAAAATTTTCTGGATATCAATCATAGGCTCAAACTTATCTTTAGACCATATACTATTAAGACTGAAGTTTTTTCATTTCAAAACGCCACATCAAGCGTTTTATTAGACCAACGGCTTTTAACGGCTTTCAGTTTGTTTTCGAGGGAGGAGGAGCATGGTGCCAGGGCTCTCATGAAAGCAATATGGCAGCTTCCTTGTTGCTTCTCTGCGCCAATGAGAAGCTTTCATAGGAATAAATGGGCGCCATTTTTCAATACGGTGTCCATTTCTTTATATGTCCATGGCTTCTACACTGTGACAAATTCTACTATGTAAAATACAGCCAGAGAGAGGAAGACTGTTCAGACAAACAGACCACCACATATTCTAGTGGGGCAGAAGTGATCATTGAGAAGGATTTTTTTGTATGACTCTATAAGTCTGCCTTTAAGATAAACCTATGCATTTGTGTATATTTCTTGCTCTTTTAAATTAGAATTGCTTAAGCCAGTGATTTTCAAACGCGGGGTTATGGCAGGGGGGGCGCGGATGAATATGTGAGTTTGTGTTTTTTATATTAAGATCACGGCATAGCTGGACAAGAGTTCTTCTGCTTCATTCCTCTCACTGCATTTAAATGCATTCATTATATTACAGAGAAATAGGTCTCGTTAAAGAAAAAGAGCACCAAGCCCAACCCAGAGGACCCTGCATGCATTTTTTTATTTTTTTTATTAATATTTTTATGGAAAATCCATGTGTCTTTCTTCAATTGCTTCTAATTCATCAGACCCAGTGTCTCCAAATTATTTGTTCACACAAAATTCCTCATATTTAGCCTCTTAATTTTCCTCTCAAAGTGCACCAGATTCATGCATTTCACTTTAAAAAGGTGAAAACAAATCTCCCGGGGGGCATGCCCCCGGACCCCCCTAGGAGGGTCTGGTACTCTGCTGGCTACTATTTTCCTCCAGCAGGATATTGGAGGTACTAGCGTGGCACTGGATGTGTGAATGACATTTAACAAGGCAATAATTTGGGCAAGTCTGTCTGCCTATCTTTCTCACTCCGCTGATATTTATTGGAGACTTTGGTTGTATGCAGCAGTTTTTTCTTTTCTATACTGGAAAATACCTTTAGGCTGCAATTCTGCAGACATGTTTCCTCTTAACTGAGAACCGTACCGTACAGAACAGAACCGTGACTTAAAAACCGAGGTACGTACCGAACCGTGACTTTTGACCCCTAATAGTAGGTAGTAGCTCACTTTGACTTGGTCATTTTAAAAGTAGCTCACAAGCTGAAAAACAGTGGCCACCCCTGCTTTAGTGCTTAACTTTTGTTGCCCACATGAGAAATTTTGAGTAATTGCAAAAACACGGTCGGCGGTGCAGGATGTTAGCATGCCTGTCTGCACAATGTTGCACTTTCACAGCTAACTGTCAGTAAACATCTTATAGTGTGTATTGGACTAAAGGAGAGTTGCCAAACCTTGAGTTATTTAAAGCGTTGAATGGTTCAATACTAGGGGTTGTGGGGTTTGTGGATACAGCACTTGTGCAGGGTTGGCATGGCCTGGGCTCTGGTGGTGGAGCACAATGTGATATCTATTCTTGGGGCCTAAAATCTGTGGCGGGATGCCCTGTAGCAGCTCCCCAGAGAGAGGAAGAGCAAACAAGTCTGTTGGGGAGGTGAGAGGTGTCTGTGGCTGGCTGTGTGGAGCAGGTGCCATACCATACTGTGATGCTGCCCAAAATAATGTTCTCAGTGGGTTGCCAGGGTGACGGAGGATGAGGGCGTGGTTGTCTAACTCTGACTGAACATACATGCTCTGTTTTTTATTATTAGACAGTACATAATTCAAATGGGGAGACAGAGAGAGAGAGAGGGGGGATGACCTGCAGTAAAGGTCCACGGGTCGGATTCAAACCCGGGACCACTGCAACGGAAGCCGGAGCTAATATGGTACGTGCTCTATCCACTACACCACCGGAGCACCGATGCCTTGCATTTTTACCCAAACCTTCTTCTAGCTTTATTTAAGTATTGAGGGAACATTTTGAATCACATGTACTTGTTTATTCATTTGAACTCATGAGTTCATGATGCATTTTTCCAGTATTTACATTACATTGAGTTATGCTGAACTGAATCATGCCTTTCTAGTGTTACTAAAAGAATTATCTCGATAGGTTTGCAAGAAACATTACAGACATTACAACAGACAGTATACCTTCAAAGGGGTTCCTCTGTCCGTGTGTGTGTGTGTGTGTGTGTGTGTGTGTGTGTGTGTGTGTGTGTGTGTGTGTGTGTGTGTGTGTGTGTGTGTGTGTGTGTGTGTGTGTGTGTGCGCGTGTGCGTGCATCCATCTGTGTCTAACCACACACATGTTTTCATGTTCATGCTAACCTTGTTAAGGTTGAGGACAGCATGTTCGGTATGTGAACATGTTATTTCTCTGCAACCCAATCCGCTCTGCTTTTCAGGAAAATCTCTCTCACACAAACACACACACACACACATCACTGCACCTAGCCCTCCTGCCTGTTAACATGTGTGTTGAGACAGGTCTGTTATCGGAGACTGTCTGACTGGCTGCTGGGTGAATTATATTATCTATTGTCACTGCAGGCCTCAGGATGTTTCTAATGATATAGCTATTTTTAGCGCTTGTGTGTGTGTGTGTGTGTGTCTGTGTCTGTGTGTGTGTCTGTGTTACAGGGCGTGCCCAAACATTTTTGGGGCCCAAAGCAGAATCTGATTTCTTACCTGCTTAATTTTTGAAGCATGTTGGAACACTCTTTGTAAAAATGTGAGTCTGAGAAATAACACAAGTCAGACAAACAGAAGATGTTGTTGATTGTAAACTTTAAAAAAAACATGTTTGATAAGAAGTAGGCTAAACATTGTAACAACGTAAAAAAAAAAACTTCAATTAATTATTCATATTAATTGACCAAAGAAAAAGATCGGTCTCTGTCTTACATTTCCAATTTGATCCACTAATCACCATACACTTAAATGAAACATGGGAAATAAATGCATTTTACATGTATATTGATCTACACTCAGTGAGCAGTGGCAATAAAGGTGTGGTCGAAGTGTCATCTGTCATCTCTTAAGGGAGAACAACTAACTGCTTTTTCTGTCTTTTTAACATATTCCAAAAAATACACTTCTAGTAGGGAACAACAGTGAACAGTGGTGTGTTACAAAATGCTTTGCTACTCCACCTGTATAAGTATCACTTGGTATGCTTCCATTATAGACTCTTGTTTATTGCCAGCTCCTTTAATCTCCCCTGTGTCTTGTGCTCCTGTTGTTATGCTCCTTGCCTTCCACACTAAAGGCTGTAAGTGATGACTTGTTGAGTCAATCCATCTCCAGCCGGCACAATGCTTTGACACAATAAGGCTTTGGCTAAGGTTGACTGCTGTTTGAAGAGAGGGAACACAGCAGGAACAGTACCAAGTCAATTCAAATCCATTCAGTCTCCTTTAATACTTCACTGCCCCTTTCATTTCCTGTGTTTTTTTCAAGATGGCAGACAAGGGCCTGAATTAATTTCCTTTTTTCTTTCCCTTTTTTGAAATAGGTTTTTTGCTCAGCTGGAATATCTAACTCAGCTGAATGGCAGCACAGCTATAATTACTGACCCTTTGAGGTGAGCCTTAGGAGCACACCATAGCTTTTAGCTGTCGTGGCAGGATGCCCCTGCCCTGGCTGTGGGTTTTTTCAGCCACTAATGCAAACATCCGACACACACACACACACACACACACACACACACACACACACAACACATTGTCCATTACTTCAAAAACCAGAGTCTAGGCTGCAGTGCTTCTAGGTTTTGCATGTGCTCCATGGAACAGAGTTGGCTGTTCTGACAGGTGGGAAACCAGAGAGGGGTCGTGTCTGTGTTGCTGAACTACTGACCCCTGTGGTTATTTGAAGGGGCATGTGAGGGATTGCAATCTGTTAACGTCAGTGCTGTCTGTTCTGAGGGTCTCATTTATAAAACAATGTGTAGATAGAATCAATCCTAAAATATTGCATGCTCACAAAGCTCAGCAAAGAATACAATACTTAATATGCAAAGAATGTGCGTACGTAAATACATTTTATTTTTTACAAATGGTAAATTCTTAAAAGATCATGATTATAGCGACGCTTATAAGAGTCCGCAAAGAAGCGACTGGGAAGGAAGCCTGAGGCACACATACACAACACACACACACACACACACACACACACACACACACACACACACACACACACACAAAAACAAGCTGGTTACAATACCATGATTGGCACAGTAATTATTGTCTTTGTAAAGCAGTGTAACCCACATGAAATATCACATATTTCAAAAATAGAAAAATATGTTGACCAAGGCCTTAATATGTATATACAATATGGCCAAACACCTCCTGGCATTAATGCTGTGCTGTAAAAAATAAAAAACATGTACAGGGCTACTTGATAAGTTATTCAACCTACGTCATTCTACATCCCAAACATGTAGACTAAAGTATTTTCCCAACCGTAGGACAGCTTATACATTGTGAAATGTATTTGGTGCCAAGCGTTTTATAGGTATTTTGTGTGTTTTTTTTCTTCTACTGACTGAGCTTGATTTTGTTGGTAAAACTTTGTGGGAGTAGGCATACTAATCCAGACACTTTTCCCCATAGAAGCTCATAGGCAGGGGAAAGAAATGGAACAGGTGTAACCAGGGGTGTTGCACCAAATTCTGGGCCCCTATACAGGAAGTCCTGATGGGCCCTCTGATAGGCGGTCTCTATGTTTGTCTATAGTCCAAAACGTATGAGTGACTGGTCCCTCTCTGAGCCAGATAACAACACAATGTTTCTATTGATGAATGACCAAATCATTACGCGTACTTGAACACAACCCCTGGTCTAATGACTCTTAATAAACATGCACACACACAGTGTTTCTCACAGGAATTTGGGAGACTGTGTCGTGGACCCTGGACCTTCTAGGGGGGTCCGGGGGAATGCTCCCCCGGAAGATTTTTTTTTAAATGTTTAAGTAAAATTCAACAATCTGGTGCACTTTGAGAAGAAAACTAAGGCTAAATCAACTGTTTCCTATGTAAGCTATTTAGTACTATTTTCTGGAATAATTTATAGACACAGAATGACCAAAAAGCAGAAAGAAGAAATGTACATGTTTAAAAAATCCGTCAGCTTTGGGAATTTTCCCTTCGTTTGTATTTATTAATGGCCCAATATAGGCCCCTGATCTTCGTAGCCCCGAACAATGTTATTTAAAAAATAGCAAAAATGTACTGACGAATGAAAGGTCCCTGATATATATATTTTTTTCCTAAATAACATTTTTCGGGGTCTAAATTGAGCCAGTAAAAAATAAAAAAATAAAAAAAATACGTTTTTATATTTTTTGGGTGCAGCCCCCCTCTGCCTTGGGCCCCCCAAGCCTGTTCGCAGTCCTACGGCCCTGAACGGAACTGACCATCGTCAGATGCTCATAATTACCGAGTAGAAGTTGAATGCGTCATAATACAATACAATGCAGCCTCTGAATGGGCGCATAGGCTACTGGAGCACTGTCAGACAGTAATATGTGTAAAACACATAGTCACTGTTGTAGTAACGTTCAGTTATAGCTACAGTAGGAACCGTTGCTCTACAATGAACTGGCGACTTTTTTTTTTTTTTTCTTAAATGAACTGGCGACTTGATCAGAGTGTAGCGCGGCCAGATGACAGCTAACGTAGGCTCCAGCCTGCGCCCCGTCAAAGGTAATGTTATGAATAAACAAGTAGTAGGCTAATTGTTTCAGCCTCCCTCTGTAGTTTTACTCTCACCATTCTTAGAAAAACTGTTTTTGATGTCCTGGGCCCCTGCTCTGCTGCTCATAGCCTACTCTGGTCTCCTTCTCATCTCTTTTCTGGTGTGCGAGCTTGTGCTTTTTTGGGGGCATCCTCGCCTGCTGGAGTTCACTTCGCTCACGCTCACTTAATTCCAATGAGGAAGAACGAACCGCGGGGTGGACCAAACCATTTTTTAAGAAGGGGCCAAGGGGGTTATTGAAATGATTACAATTAGAATATTGTATGACTTGTGGCTTTGTTCTGATTCGGACTCATTCGTATGATTATATATTAGTTCACTGTATACACAATAATTTTGTCATAGATTCTACTGGGGGCTGTGTGGGCCCTAGCTGGCTTTGGGCCCTTATAATCGTCATAACCTTTACCCCCTATACGACGGCCCTGGGTGTAACACCAAAGCAATGGTAACTACATACAGTGGGTTGGGACATGTGACCCCTTCAACTGGAATGTGCTGTAATCTTATCAAAATCTTAGGCAGCGGTGTGTTATTCCTGAGTCTGCAGTAGACAGGATGGGGATAAAAAAAAAAACATTTATTCAGACATAACTGTACGTGTGTGTGTGTGTGTGTGTGTGTGTGTGTAGGTGTGTGTGTGTGTGTGTGTGTGTGTGTGTGTGTGTGTGTGTGTGTGTGGGTGGTCAGCAAATTTTCCTCACCTCCATATGGCCAGTGTTTAGCTATACCCCAAATGTGCTGTTGCTAATGCAACTGACAGAGCTCCACCCAACATTTTCTAGATATATATTTACACCCTATTCAGGGACTTAATGCTTATTTCTGCAAGAAAATAATTGTACGTTTTACGTTCATTTGGAAGTCATAAACACCTATTTGAAAGTTTCCTCCAACCTTGGTTAACTTGCTGGCAAATGTGTGTGTGTGTGTGTGTGTGTGTGTGTGTGTGTGTGTGTGTGTGTGTGTGTGTGTGTGTGTGTGTGTGTGTGTGTGTGTGTGTGTGTGTGGTGTGTGTGTGTGTGTGTGTGTGTGTGTGTGTGTGTGTGTGTGTGTGTGTGTGTGTGTGTGTGTGTGTGTGTGTGTGTGTGTGTGTGTGTGTGTGTGCGCTGCTGGTTCACTATGTGCATGTGTGCAGCTGTTTCACTATGTGGCAGGCAGCACTGGAAATGGTCATTTCTGTCAGTTTGTTTCTTAGCTGTGTGTGTGTGTGTGTGTGTGTGGGTGTGTGTGTGTGTGTGTGTGTTTCAGAGTAGTGCCAGCTTGTGTTAAAAATTTCATAGTCGCTTTGAGCTCGTAAAGTATCCAATAACCAGCGGGGCCTGGAAGCACATGAGCTCCTGTTTAGCCTCAGCCTCTGCACGTTACCTGTCACATAAATCTACATTTACAATGGATGTCGTAGTGTGTTACAGATGTAAGATTTAGACATGGAGGGTGTGTGTGTGTGTGTGTGTGTGTGTGTGTGTGTGTGTGTGTGTGTGTGTGTGTGTGTGTGTGTGTGCGCTGAAGGGGAAGGTGAAGGTGAAAGGCTGAGGTTGTGAACTGGGGGTTATCTGACCCTGTCATGTGTGTGAGATGGGAGACAAGAGGGCAGATATTATCAGACACAGAGGATAATAATAAGTTGCCTTACATACTGTGGTCATGTCTGCACTAATTTGACTACATTTCAGATCTGGCATGTAGAAAACTAAGAAAGGCAGCTGTATTTAAATGGGGGGGGGGGGGGGGTGTTAGCCTTGTACGATTGGTTTGCAGATCCAGAGTGGCACTGGGCAGATCCAATAGTTTTAAAATTCAACAGACACCCCTTCAAGTGAGTGTACATTTGTCAATTAAGCGATTCCAGACCTTCTGTACAAATGAAATGATGTACGATGGTCTGATAAAACCTGGGCTGCAACTAATGATTATTTTGATAATCGATTAATCTGTCGATTATTTTCTCGATGAATCGATTATTAATCGAATAGTGTTTTGGTTCGTAAAATGTCAGAAAATGGTGAAAAATGTCCTCAAATGTATTGTTATGTCCAAAAGACACAGATATTTCAGTTTACTGTCATAATAGGATTAAAGAAACCAGAAAATATTCACATTTGAGAAGCTGAAATCAGAGAATTTTGAAATGTTTTATTAAAAAATTACTCAAAACGATTATCAAAATAGTCGGCGATCATTTTAATAATCAATTAATAATCGATTAGTCGATTAATCGTTGCAGCTCTAAAACCAGGCTAAGATTTTGTAGCATTTCAGCTTAAATAATGACTCAAATGTTTGAGCAATTATCTAAATAATTTCTGTAAAATATCAAATGCTGTATTGTCAGTAGTTTAATAAATAAATCAACACAATCTATTATGGAAGCCAACAACTGTGAACACCCATGGCATTAGACAGTGAGACCACCAGACACGACACAACACACACACACACACACACACACCCATACACACACACACACACACACACACACACACACCCATACACACACACCCATACACACACACACACACAAACACAGTCTGAAACTTGCCACCTGGCTGATCCGCGTCATGTTGACAGAACTGCTAAGGAATCATGAATACCAAGCTGTCTGTGCTGTTAACTGACTGGCTGCTGCACTATCACAGCTCTTGGAAAAGCATTTGAACATTTTTAGAGTCAAGACAGAACAAGATTTTATTAATAATGCATGAATGCATCACTTAAAGGGCTCCTGCCTTTGCTCACGTGTGTGTGTGTGTGTGTGTGTGTGTGTGTGTGTGTGTGTGTGTGTGTGTGTGTGTGTGTGTGTGTGTGTGTGTGTGTGTGTGTGTGTGTGTGTGTGTGTGTGTGTGGTGTGTGTGTGTGTGTGTGTGTCTGTGTGTGTGTGTGTGTCTGTGTGTGTGTGTGTGTCTGTGTGTGTGTGTGTGTGTGTGTGTGTGTGATCCACCAGAAGGCTTTTTATTTGCAGAAACCATTGCGGTTCCCTTTTGAATATGAGAATGTACAAACTGTTCATCCATATTTGAGTGCATTGGACTATACACTGTGTCTCTGTGAATCTTAATAACATCTCCACAACTTGGATAGATAGATAGATAGATAGATAGATAGATAGATAGATAGATAGATAGATAGATAGATTTTTTTCTGTTCTCTACAATTGCGACAAGAAAAATTGTGTATTCCTCTGAGGTTACATTGCTGAGGCCAAACACATGCGCTAGACCCGTTTTCACTGCCAAGTCAGGAGCCTTTTGAGCCCTGAGATGAAAACATGTGAGCCTTGTCATGATGAGACAATCACAATTCATAATGCATGGCTGAGGAATATAAGCTTACTTTAAACAACTCTGGAATCCCTCTGGCATTTTGCTTTCCACGCCACCAGATGTGTGTGGCTCCCTCCAGTTTCATGCAGGGATTGAGACACTCTAGATCTCACAGTTCCAGAACTAAATGCAGCCTTAGATTGCATTATGCTTGGATGGTTTAACACTAATGCGATAACTGACATTTGCTCTTATTCTTTCCAGGATGTCCATGCAACGATGTTTCAGGTCTGTGTTGCCCCATACAGTACTGCAGATCACAACTTTCCTGACAGTGTCCTATGTGCTTTATTCCTCTGAATGATTCTTGTATGTACTGTATATATATATTTGTAAGTATGGCTGTCATGTTTTTTAATTGAATAAACGATAATCCACAAGAATGTTCGGATTTCTGATATTTTTTTCTTTTTACATTGCACCCACCGTAGCTAGCAACATGCCTGTTTACTGAGCCTATAGGCTGTGTTTTAACGCGTGTTTCTAAGTGCACACATAGGACAGGTAGCGGATCGTAAGAAGATATTCACTGATTTTGACAAAGTGATTTTGACAACAAGCGTTCTCCAGAACTGTCAAGCGATTAAAAAAATTAATCTAATTGATTACAGGCTCTGTGATTAATTAATCTAAATTAATCGCATACTTTTATGACACTTTTATGCCTACTTATAAACAGCTGTATAGCCTGCTACAGTTTGTTTCTCTCTCTCTCTCTCTCTCTCTCTCTCTCTCTCGCGCTCTCCGTCTCTCGTAACTTCTGTCTCCTCAACAGACAGCGCTGCACTGCCACAGATGCTTATGCCGATTCATTTACCATCGTCGTACTCATAGGCAAAAATATTGACACACACACACACACACACACACACACAACACACACACACGGGGCGGGTGTCCATTTACGCGGGAGACGAGACAGCTAGCAAACAAAATTGAGACACAAGGAGGAAGATTGAGAGATAGGCCTACTGTTTTGAACCTATATAGTTGCACCACTAAATCAATAATGCACAGACACTGCGGAGAATAAAGTAAGATGTCTTCCTACCTTCATGCTTATTTTCTCGAAGCATCCCATAAACCGTCCATAGAGCCCTCGGCCCCGCCCTTTCCTCTGATTCTCTCTTTACTTTTCTCCCTTTCACCCGTGCGGGTATGCAAGCTACAGGTGCACCACTTTTGCACCGGGTCAAAGGGCATTATAGAAGTGCGATTAATCTGCGTACATTTTTTTAATCGCGTTAATTTTTCTGTGATTAATTAATCGAAATTAACGCGTTAATTTGACAGCCCTAAAAAAAATATATACATTTTTTTGTATTCGAGAACATCCCTCACACTAACATCCCACAATGCAACTGGTGCAGCATTATCTATTGAGCGAAGAGGTGTAATTATAGAAAGCAGCTTCTATGATCTCAGGTGGCCACAATGGTCTGTTTTAATTTGATCTAATTTTGTCTCAAGGACTGTATGAGAGATATGTTATTTGTTGTTGATTTAGTATAGAACTCTTTACGGTATCAATAGTATTGTGTAATACCTACGAAGAAAATCATCATCTTTCTCTGGTCTCTGAATAGAATATTATTTCTGAATGTGTGATATTGTAAATTCAAATCAATTCCACTGGAGACTGGAGATATTGCAGGACCCAAACTGCTCTGAAGATTACTGTTTTAAACCTAAGATTAAAAAAACAAGATTGAGTAAACAGTGATGTGCATATGGCAGTTTGGGTACTCATATCTAAATCTACACAGTAACCTGCGAACCAGCAGAAGTCATATTTGCGGAAAAACGGGCGCTTTGCCAGCCAGAGGAAAAAAATAATCTTTATTTGTTTCTCTTGTTGCCTCTGCTGCTGCTTCTCAAGGATTAATCTGCTGCTAGACCAGATAATCATATTCCAATATGCACAGGAGATTACCCGGGGGAAATGTTTATGAGTGATTACCATACAGCTATGACCTGTGGGTGTGCACAGGTACACATACACAGAGTGGGAAAAACATAGCTCAATAAATATCAAGTACATCCAGCCAGTGTACTAAACACGCCCGCACTGAGAAACTCCCACTAACTCTGTCACCAACCCAGTCAAAACACCAAAGCTAATACCATGATAAAATACATGATGATTAATTATTATAAGACTGTTTATGCCCACAGCTTTTTTTACCGAGCTTCTACTCATGGAAGCATGAGCCAATTAAATGTAATCAAAGCAAAGCATCAAGAATGCGGCACAGTTTGCAAGCAATTCAGACAATTTTTTCTTGGAGGTCACACAATTGTGGGGAGAATCTTCACCAGACAGAAGAAGTAAGCTTTTCATGGATTAATCCGCAGTAAACATTGCTATGTCAATAAATGAGTAATTAGATTAGCAAAATGTCACAGCATGTTTGACAGACTTTTCTTTAATGCTGTCAGGCAGAACCACCCCACAATTACCGCTGCCAACTTGGCCGCTTAGCAGTGAAAACTTTTCCAGACTCGGGAGAGTTTTTCCAAAAAATCAGCCATTCACAGACCAGGATAGGATTTGGGTTAGTGACACTTTTTGGTCAATGGTCTGAATCTGTCCAAAAAACTTCTGAAGATCACTTCGAGTAGAAGTGTGTTTGTACAATTGTGTGATTTGCACATGACGTACGGTCACTACCAGTGGTTGTTTTTAAGCAGGCATGGAAAACTTTAAAAAAAAACTAACCATACCTGACCTGACTGCACGCTGCATGCTGGAGTCAAGACCACTTAAGTGCTGTATAAGTCCAAAAGCAGCTGTGGACCGTCCAGAACAGTGCAGAATTGTTGTTTGTCTCTTTTGTGGATTGACAACTGACTGAAAACAGAGCAACCTTTCCATGCAATTAAAGACTTGAAAAGCAGAATACATGTTTTATTGGTGTGGTCTGTGCCTCCTTACATACAGCAGCATGTAATCTACTGCCATACTCTCTTTTGTATCTTCAATTAAAATTGGTGTTCTACAAAAAACTCGACATGACCTTAAGAAAATGTGAAAAATGACCTCCATGCTTGTACACGAGGCAGTACTTTTGGAATTACTTATAGTATTTGAATGTTTTGCATTTCAATGTGATTTTTTCTATAGGTGCCATTGGTGGCCTTCCATTGTGAACTTGGCACCCTCACCTCGTGAGCCCACTGGCAGGTGTGAAGATGGTCTGTGGCGGGCTGAGAGAGATGAAGACATGCATGGTGTTCCTGGCTGCTCTGCTGCTCCCTGGCATCCAAGCAGGTGAGTTAAGGGCATGTCTTCCTTTTTTTAACCTTTTCTTTTACTGATCCTGAGTATATATATATGTATATCCTAAAAACAGCAAAGGATTTGTATGGCTCAAAAGTCCAGAACAAAAAGAAGTAAAGCTTGCCAATGTGCAACAAATACAGTTCAATCATGAGAGACTTCATGAACAAATGGTTTAAGAATGAACAATTAATTTATTGAAATGTGCTGAGTATTTGGCAATAAGACCCCATCGCAAAATCATCTGAAGGGGGCAGCCAAATCCTGGGGTGAGCAGAATACAGATGGAGCCTAGACACTGGTGGTGGTGAAGAGCTGAAGGTCTGGATGATGATGATGTGATGGAGGTGAATGGGGTGGAGGAGGGTTGCATCCATCATTGAAATTACATCGATCGCTGAAATGACAACTGACAGCAAGTTGAGGACGGTTTTAAACATTGACGGGAACAAGGTGATTGGCTCACAGATGACAAGGTGAATGTGAAGGTTTGAGCTAATAGAGGGAACCTCCCATAATGAGCTGAATTAGTTGAAGCAGCAACTAGGCGAGACCGTGAATGAACTGAGGGAGGAATTTGAAATAAAGAACACGGTGCAGATTGTCAGTCTTCCTGTCAGGACTTTCGCTAAGCTTCATTTTTGTAAAATCAAAAAGTGCTATTCTTCAGAAGCTTAAAAGATTCTGTATGAAAATATATTTATTCCTCAAAATGTATTTTAAGTAAACCGTAACATAGAATCTGTCCACTGTATTCATCCTTCTAAACAACAAATTATAAATGATTTGAAGCTACTAAATAAGTAGCGATATTTCTGGTTGGAGACCATTTATGTCCGTGCAAAATTTCATAGAAAATCCCTTCAATAGATGTTAAGAAATTTGATTTGCACCAATATGGCGGAAACAACTGACAAACACTGCCATAGAGCCACATTTCTGGCGTGGCTATAAATGCCACAGCTAGAGTTTCTGTCTTCATTTATTTTTGGAATTTGCTTTACGATGTTATTAAAAGTAGGTTTAATGACCCCTGTCATGAGAAAATTGGATTGCAAGCAGTGATAGAATAAATCAGATGAATCCAAGAAAGCAAATGAGAATCATAATAAATTAGCATAGTGACAATCCTCATAGTGAGACACATTAAGCAGGATGTATGATAATGAAAATGTTAAGCAGGTTTCAGCTCATTAGCAACTGTGTTGTTAAGTCAGACTTGATTTGTTTGGACAAAGTATTCCATCATCTCCTCTCCATTTCACACAAGCATCACCACCACAGTGTACTTGCAAAAAACACATTTCACGTGAACACAAATAGAACAGTGTTAAGACTCCAAAATCTAGATTCTTTCAATGCTGTCAGCACTGCCTTGACGAAAACCAAAACAAATATGACTTTCCTTTTCTTTAGAGAAAACATGTTGCAGTGAATTGCATTGCAGTACTACATGCCTGGGATGGATGACTTTGGGTCTACATAACACTGGTAGTTTATGGGCAATACAAACAGAATGTATGTTAATGTATTATTCAATGGTCTCGGCAGGGATGTCTTGGTTTTCATTCACAGCACACCAACCAAAGCAAGCACATGTATCTATTTTTTTCTTCTAGTCTCATCTCTTTTTTTTCTTTTGGCTTACACTGTTCCATAAACAAACAATCTGATGCCATAGTAGGGTGTTTGTTGTTGAGCATACAGGTGTTAGCTCTTAAAACTAATAATGCAACAGGTCTCTGTCAATTTTTTTTAGCTGTGTGTTCAGGTCAGTTATTATCCTTTCCTCACCTCTTTATTACAGGGCTAGAAAAACCAGATGGTATGCTTTGATGTCTTCTTTATTTTATCCCGATTTAGTTGTGTGGTATAATTCTCCCTGACTCACCTGTGTTGGCATTTTTCTTTTTTTTTCTGGTGAAGTTCAGGGTGAGGTCATCCTGTGTTTTTTGGATTGGGAAAGATTTTCAAGCAAAGTAAAGCAGCTGGATCATCACTTTTGTACTCATAGCTCTAAAGCACTAACTGGCAGCAACAGATCTCCATGGACTGACTAAAGACTTTCACTCAGAAATGTGTGCCTGAACAGCTGCTGATTAGGGGAACATTTTACAGTGTGCTGTATCAAGGGTTTATGCCTATGGTTCCCATTCCATATGCCTATGTCCCTGGGTGCTTCTGAATGCCGATTTTTTTTTTAGAAGGTGAATCAACTCCATAAATATCAAAACTACAGGTGGGACTTCTAAAACAACGCTAGGGGTATAAGCAAGGTAGCATGGTAACATGGTCAAGATCTAACACAGGTCCATATGGATGCCATGAATTAGAAATTGAGTAATGCCATTTGTATTCATATAATACATACATGTTTAATAATGACATTGCCTTCTTTTGTTTTTTGGATAATAGATTTGTAAAGTGGAACTTAACACTCAATTTGGCCCATCTGATTGTGTTTACCTGCCCGATTTAAGCAATGCAGCTCAGGGTTCACAAACTTTTGCACATACAAAAGTTGGCAAATCATTTGTTCTATTTGTTCTAACAATTGATTTGCGGAAAGGAAAATGTGGAAATGATAAGCAAACATCTGTTATTTCATATAAATGAAATAATATGCTACCAAAAAACATACAGGCAATGTTTTCTGAGCGGGAGGAGGGTAAGCTAAGGGGACAGCTAAACTTCAAGGTCCACCACACACGCACAACCAAAAAGAGCTTTTGTATCAGCATCTACGGAGTTAAATTGTGGAATAAGTTAAGTGTGGAAGTACAGAAAAGCCAAAACATAAGACAGTTTAAAAACAAATATAAAGACACCATCTTCACAAAGTACAGAAATTTAGAAAAGCCTCTGTAACATGGACATATGTAGACTGTAGTTTTGTAATATACATGGTAATTGTATTTATGTTTATAATATTTATATATATATACAGTACAGGCCAAAGGTTTGGACACGCTCAATGCGTTTCCTTTATTTTTATGACTAGTTACAATGTAGATTCTCACTGAAGGCATCAAAACTTTGAATGAACACATGTGGAATTCTTTGCTAAACCATTTCAGGTGACTCCCTAATGAAGTTCATTGAGAGAGCACCAAGGGTTTGTAGCGCTGTCAAAAAAGCAAAGGGTGCCTACTTTGAGGAATCTAAAATATAAGACCTATTTAAGAGTAATTTCACACTTTTTTGTTAAGTACATAATTCCATATGTCCCTTCAAAGTTTTGATGCCTTTAGTGAGAATCTACAACGTAAATAGTCGTGAAAATAAAGAAAACGCATTGAATGAAAAGGTGTGTCCAAACTTTTGGCCTGTACTGTATATATATAGTAATTTAGAATATAAATGTATAGGTATTTATAATGTAATATAAATTGTTTATATATATATAATTGTTTATAATATTTGTATGTGATTATATTGATTATTCATATATACTGTATATGTATATAGATATAGTAAATATATCTATATACACACAATTACTACTACTACTGAGCGTACCTCAGTAGTATGCACTTTAGCACAGCGCTTGTATCACTATACTTAATAATGTTCATATACATAATCGATCAATGTTATTGAGAATAATAGCAGGGATTTAGACACACCTTTACAGACACTCTGAGTCTGTAAAGGTCTGTAAAGGTCACCCCCAAAGAGCCAAACAGTAATCAGTCACACAAAACATAATCCAGTTGATTGTCCGTCACCACCTGCCAATCTAGGTTAGCCCTGTGGGAAATCTACTTGACAATTCAGGTCCCTGGCCAGTCGATGCCATTGGCTGATTCATTAGGTGGCAGGGATATGAGACAACCAAGCACACACACACAACACACTTGAGAGCAATAGATTTAAACTCTATCTAGCACACTTTACAGTTACACACAATGTCTTAGTGCAATCCTGAAAATAACAGACACAAACTGAATGGGTTCATCAGTCACTCCTACGGCAATTCAATAACTCTGTGTGCTATTTTGTCCCCATGTACTGTAGATAGTTGAGGAGCTAAGGAAATGAATAAAATACAAACAAAACAAAATAGATTAGCAGAGAACTCATTGAAAATCCCAAAGGTTATAATTGAATTGGTGTGACGTCCATTTTTTTTGTGGCTAATTTATTTCTACCTCATGATTTGTAGGGAAAAAAACCTGTTCTAACCTGTTGCTTTCAATCAAAGGTCTATTTATAATAAAAATACAAATATCTGTCTGCACCCTGGCTGGGCGAAGGACACACCCGGTCATGGTCTCTCCATGACTCAGTTTGTTTTTACCCTTAAAAACAAGTCCAACAGTTTTGTATTTCAGCTGTTTTCCTGTACAAAACAATGTTCCAGAACTGGAGGGGTTGTTTCAAGGTTGCCTATTGATTCAGTAGAGTCCCAGAAGAATAGAAAATGTGACTCATGGCTCAATATTTATTTTTATTTCCTTTTCTTGTGAGAAGAATCTTTCTTTTTGTTGTTGTTGCCTCTTTTAGTCTCTATCCATAACAGCTCTTCATGCCCTTATCCATATATTTATTGGTCTTAATTGTGAAAATGTTGTACTCATAGTAATGGCATCCATCAATTCCCAACTGCTTATTGGGATCCAGGTTCCCCGGGGCATCCCTAGCCAGTTTAGAACTCTGACTCCTGAGGAGACACATGTTGATGGAGTCAAGAGCTCCTCAAAGGGCTCCATTTACCGCTCAACAATATACATAGTTCAGGGTCAACTGTTCTGAGCCATCTGAGGAACTTGCCAGAACTTCCTTGAGGCTAAGCCAAAGTCCACCTCCATAGCCCCTTCCAGCTCTTCCCAACCTAAAGGGATTGCTTTGAAGATCAGTGAAGCCACATACCTTCTGGCCTCCCTGTACCTGTCTGCTACTTCAGTTGACCTCTGGACCAACCACACCCAGAATACCTCATTATTGAGCTTAAGCTGCATGGTGTCCACCAACTGGTTGTCAGATTGCTGCACAACAATCACCAGTGATCTTCTGACCACAATTCTGAAGAGCTGCCTCCACAGATGTTTTAAACATGTCCTTAGTATAGTTGCCGTTAGAATAGGCGGTTATGAGTCCGCAATACAACTCAATCCTGTCTGCAATTTCCTGTTGTGGTTAGTTGAAGAACAATCTGTGGGGTTGTGAGAGGCAGAATTGGGTTTATATTAATTCTGCTACACATATTACTTACTCCTTAATACTTTTCGCTGATCTTTTGCTGAAATAATTCAGAACTTTAGCACTTTTGATGACCAAACAAAAGCCAGTAAGGTCGAAAGCCACTTGCTTAATCATGAACAATGTAAACTGTATATAGTTAAAACAACGCATTTTATGTAGAATCTTTGTCTTTAAAGTACATTATTTCTCTTTCCTTTTCAGAAATACTTGAGTAAAGTAAGACTGTACTTTATTAATGAACGTGCTTAATGTATCTCTGTATGCTTAAAGTTAAAAGTATGTATTTTCTGTCAACTGCAGTGTGTCCGGATGAGGAGCCGGGTCTGCAGACATGGATGCCGGGACACAGTGAGGACCACCGTGTTACAATCGGTTATGGAAGGAAGGTTCTCCTCACGGCTTCAGCCACAGTCCACTCCATTGAGATTCGCGATGGAGGTAAACTTGACACATTTCAGGCTTATCTACTTTTAAAGTACAAGTTCAGAGAATCGGTGGTTAGAGTTGTTTTTTATTTATTTCTGTAATGTTACATGATTGGATGACTTGAAAATGGGCAATGCTTAACATACAGTATACATCTTATTTAGAATGGTAATATGGGGCCATTGGTTCACTCAGCTGAACCCTAACCAACTGTTCAAACTGAAAAAAGGATTTTCAATGAACACATCCAATATTGTTGAATGTGTTGCGCAAAGGCAAATATATTTTTGAAGATAAGATTTGGTGAAAGCAATAGAAGAAGCAGATACAGGAGACCATGTACCACTTTCAAACTGCTAAACTGAAATCATTGGATTGCAGATGTGGAAACACAATTGGTTACCAGTTACATCTTGTGTGTGCGTGCGTGCGTACGAGCGTGAATGCTTGTGTGTGTGTGTGTGTGTGTGTGTGTGTGTGTGTGTGTGTGTGTGTGTGTGTGTGTGTTGTGTGTGTGTGCGTGTGCGTGTGTGTGTGCGTGTGGTGTGCGTGTGGTGTGCGTGTGGTGTGCGTGTGCGTGTGCGTGTGGTGTGCTGTGTGTGACAGCCGAGGGCCATAAATGGTAGGAAGATGGAAGGTGTCGGAGGGGTACTCGGGCATGGAAAAACCTGCCAGAATGCTTCATCACTACCTTCATCTACTCTCTCTCTCCCCCTGTCTCTCCCTCCCTCCCTCCCTCTCTTTCCCCTTGTAGGGAAGCTGGTGATTGCTGACACTAAGCGGCCCATACTGCTTCGAACAAAACACATTCTGATCGGGAACAAAGGGGAGCTGCACATTGGAAGCCCAGACTGTCCGTATAAAGGCAACCTCACCATCTCTCTTTTTGGAAGGTAAGGCATTATGGAGTTAAGCCTTCAGACATAGTGGAACTGTGTTCTGAAGAAATAAATGACAACCAATCCACATAATAACGTTATTTATAGTCAATTGAACAATTTACATACAAATACAGTACCAAAAGTATTAGAACACCTGACACCTTTTTTTGCCTCCTCAACAACTATTGTAAGTATACTTCTATGCAAATAAGTATATGCCATCAAATTGAGTGATATACCCTCTTAAACATTTGGTTGAGTGGTGTCTATATCAGTGTCATGAAAGGGAGCACTGTACAAACATTAATTACACTTGTAAGAGATAAGAATACCAGAGATGTACAATCCACTATTTTTTCAGTATGATCCAATTCCGATATCTGGGTTTTGGATATCGGCCTATACCGATACTGTCCGATATCATAGATATTCTACATTTCTTTGTTGGTGGTGATGTTACGTGCTTAGTTTGGGAGCTTAAGCAACACAGCAATTCTTAGTTTTAAAAAAATGCATAAAGGTTTATCTGAACTGCTACAGAAGAAAATCCTAACTCAACTTTTTTTCAATTGCTAAATTAAAATGTTTCAACATGTGTTTTATCACATACAGTAACTATAGTCTTAAAATAAAAATGTCTTTCATAGTTGAAATCATCAAATTAAAAAAAATAATAATTTGGGGTGCCCCGGTGGCCTAATGGCTAGAGCACGTACCATATTGGCTCAGGCCTTCGTTGCAGTGGTCGCGGGTTCAAATCTGACCCGTGGACATCAGGTCATCCCTCCTCTCTTTCTGTCTCCCCATTTCAACTCTGTACTATCTAATTAAGCTTGAAAAAGCCAAAGAGAAATCTTTAAAAAAATTTACTGCATAATTATCTCACACTATTTGGTAGATTGGATGACTCGGATCAGGAACACAGCTACTTTGGGAGGAAGTACGTTGGCGTGGGGACGGGAGGGACACTAGAGATCCATGGAGAGAGGAAGCTGTCCTGGACCTTCCTCAACAAGACCCTCCACCCAGGAGAGAGCAACCAGAACAACTACATGTTCCAGAGGAGCTGGGGCAACCGGGGCATCATCATCCACGTCATCGACCCCAAGACCGGAGAGGTACTGCACAACGACAGGTAAGGAAGTAGGCCGCGCATGCTGCTGACTGCGGTTTACAATTGTAACCCTTATTTTTAGTCGGTAGCGTACTCTGGTCTCTTCTCGATGGTGGGAACATTCGGGTTACAATAAATAAGAAGGTACAACTGTTCTCGGCGTTTATATCTTCTTTAATAAAATCCAACACAGCAACACAGTAGTCTCGCGTGTGCTCGTTCACAACTAAACTGATTCCCCACTTAACTGTTCCCCCCCCCTAAAACAAGAGGTGGGTAGGAACTAATATCTTGGACATAAACCATATCTCTTGAAATGTTATCCAGAACATGCATACAGTATATTAAATAATAATAAAATGATATTAATCAGCAGTGTAAATGAAATGAGAATGAAAATAATGCAAAACAATGTGAATTATAATATTACACAATCATCAAATCAAGTCAACTTTATTGTCAATTTCTGCAATATGTGCCAGACATACAGAGGAATGGAAAAAATATTTTTCTCTCCGACCGCACGGTGCAAAAAGTACACAAGGATAATATAAGATTAGATACGTGATATATACAATACATGAATTCTAAATAGTGCAAAAGGTAAGGAAAACAACAAACACGATAGAAAAGTAAAAATAATTTGAAGGGTCCAATATGAAGAACGTTATTTACAATATGTGCAATATGCAGTTAAACTAAAGAAATTGGATTCACAGTCCTGGCATGATATTCTTTAATAGAGTGAAACATTTATGTGGTGGCTGACATCTCATAAGCTGTGTAACCACAGGGTTGTAATTTTTTCCGAATGGCTCACTGACACAATTTCATGCATAGAAATCAATGCCATCCTTAATATCCTTTCATGACATATTAAACATTACTTAAAAAACTAATTCCAACCAGAGGTCAAATAAACTGATAAGCAGCTTATATTTATGACTATGTTTTTTTTAGAGGAGGAGGCATGGCCCTGGACTGCATCCAGGCACGTCTAATTTGCTGTAATTCAAAATTGTCTAATCATACCATTTAAATATATGGTAATATCAGCACAGTTAATACAAACTGGGATTGTAATTCTAAATGCAAAGACAGCAAACAGTCTTTTAAAAAGCAGGTATGTGTTTTACTAGTTAATGTGATTAATTGTGCAATTTTTTATCTAAATGTTTTTCTCTGGATCTCATGAGAGTGTATAGTGGCTGACACACTTGTACACTTCCCAGCTATACTCAACTACCTCATCTGGTGAGAAGGACGAAGCCGAGTGTTGATAGAGACTGCTGAAAGCGCCCAGATGAGAGGAAGAGTTTCCCAAAAATCTACAAAGTTTTTTGTGCTGTGATTCGTGTCAGGTTGCTCTATAGGAGTCATTAATGAGAAATTAAGACCAGAAAAGTAGTATAACAGGAGTTCTTTAATATATGAGAAGGAAAGATTTTTTATACTAAGAACAGAAAATGGTTTAACATGCAGAGAACCTTTTCAAAATTTAATTTCTGGCTGTTTGTTTTGGGATGAAAGGAAGTACACAGTATGGATTTAGTTTATTTCCCCTGTTGCTCTTTTAAAGGTAGCTGTGATGAACTTTATTATTTTTTTTAAACGGTGTTCCCCTAGCCTGGCACCGCCCGCCTACCTACTTCCGCTCAATTTTCCTTTCACTTCAGTAGTCAGTCTGGGTCTGCGGTGAATTCATATGTTCGAGCTCAGGCAGATGTCTGCCCGTCCAGTCAGCGAACAGAGCGAGTGGCAGAGAATGATGACGTCGAAGTTGCATGCCAGTTTCAGTTGAATGCTGCATTCCTTTATACTCGGAACTCGGAAATGTCCGACTTGGTACTTCCGAGTTCTGACCTGTCTGTGTTTCAGTGCATCTGCTCGGGAAAGTATGGACGACTTCAACCTTTCTCATCCAAATAACTAAACATTAGGCTCTAACAAGTTACCGTTGCCAGGTACCGGTAGATCCATAGACTACAATATGCTGTGAAGTCGGAAATTTCTGAGTTCCCAGTACAACTGGAATGCACCATCAGAAGCCAGCTCATGACATACAGTACAGGCCAAAAGTTTGGACACGCTCAATGCGTTTCCTTTATTTTTATGACTAGTTACAATGTAGATTCTCACTGAAGGCATCAAAACTTTGAATGAACACATGTGGAATTCTTTGCTAAACCATTTCACGTGACTCCCTAATGAAGTTCATTGAGAGAGCACCAAGGGTTTGTAGCGCTGTCAAAAAAGCAAAGGGTGCCTACTTTGAGGAATCTAAAATATAAGACCTATTTAAGAGTCATTTCACACTTTTTTTCACAAGTACATAATTCCATATGTCCCTTCAAAGTTTTGATGCCTTCAGTGAGAATCTACAATGTAAATAGTCGTGAAAATAAAGAAAACGCATTGACTGAAAAGGTGTGTCCAAACTTTTGGCCTGTACTGTACGTCACGACCAAACGTTATGCGATTGGTTGGCGGATCCAGAGTGGCACTGGGCAGATCCAATAGTTTTAAACTTCAACAGAAACCCGCCTCCAAGTGTGTGAACGTTTTCCAATATAGCAGTTCCAGACCTCCTGTTAAATGAAATTAAGTACTATGGTCTGGTTGGACCAGGCTAATTTCCCCTCTGGCGATAATAGATAACATGAAACAGCAAACAAGACAATAAAGTGCAAATAATGTTATTTTTATATCGTTTTCATTAATGCCTTCACCCAGGAACAACAGCTGGCGTCGTAAAAAAAAAACACTACCACTTATGTCCAAAGGGGGCCGCTAGAATCAACACAGAGTTCCTCGTAGCCCTTTTTAACCTCCCTTTCCTCCCACAGGTTTGACACATACCGTAGTAAGGATGAGAGTCGTCGCCTGGCCAAGCACGTGGATGGGCTGGAGGCGGGGCTCATTCTGGCCATGGTGGTCAACGACGAGGGCTCCAACAACCTGGAGGACTCGGCCAAGAAGAGCCTCTCCCGCCTGGGCAGCCAGCTCATCAGCAGTCTGGGATTTCGGTGAGCTCATGAAAATGTTGTTTTTTTAAATGAAAATGACATCACTACTTCAGCTTCTTCTTCCCTCCAAGCCAAATGTGAGGGGAATTGTAATTTTGACTTTTCTGAAACAAAGACAAAACCAATATTTTTGAACCCAAAATAATAGATGAAGAGCAAATCGATATCAGTACTGCACATCGTTATACTATGAGCTCAACACCTTCGCTCAGTTCTTTCCAGCGCAAACACATGGGTGTTATTCAGTCAGCTCATGCCAATGTCAGGGAAAGAAAATGGGGTCTTATTTCGAAGCTCCCAGCCCTGTATTGTCTGGAGCATTCTTTTTTTATTGATTGCTGTGAGTAATGAGACCATTTTTTTACAACCTCAGGTGAGTCACAGTGTATAGTTATCTTTTTCTAATTAATCCCTGCAGCTTTTTGGGGACCCTGCGTTGGTATTTAATGATTTTCAATAAACTATCTCCAGTGTCCCGTTTTATATGAATACATGCCACTGGATTAGGTACCATCTACTGCAATGCAATACAACAGCTCTGCCTTTTAATTCTAATTTTACAAAGGTTAAACTATGGGTAATGCTTGAATTCAATTCTATGTTTATTTTGCCACCCCGCTGGTAATAGCCAAATGCTGGCATTATGTTAGTCGGGTTGTCCGTTCGTCCGGGTCATTCTTGTGAGCACAATATACAGTCCCCTCCATAAGTATCGGAACAGTGAGGCCAAAGCGTTCATGAGTCATTGTGTTCATGAGGCACAATGTCACAGTGACTTTGACCTTTGACCTTCATAATAACTTCACTTCATCCTTCAGTCATAGTGGACACGTGTGCAAAGTTTGAAGAAAACCCCTCAGAGTGTTCCTGAGATACAGTCCCCTCCATAAGTATCGGAACAGTGAGGCCAATTCCCTTATTTTTGCTGTAGACTGGAAACATTTGGGTTTGACACCAAAAGATGAATATGAGACAATAGCTCAATATTTCAGCTTTCATTTCCAGGTATTCACATCTGGATCCGATACACAACTGAGAAGATATCATTATTTGTAAAGGAACACCACATTTTTAGGCGAGCAGAAGTATTGGAACAGATAGACTTTAAATAAATTAAAGTGAATAAAACATACTATTTTGTCGCAAATCCTTTGCTTGCAATAACCACATCAAGCCTGTGACCCATTGACATCACCAAACTTTTGCATTCTTCTTTTGTGATGCTTTTACAGGCTTTCACCGCAGCCTCATTCAGTTGCTGTTTGTGTTAGGGGGTTACTCTCTTAAGTCTCCTCTTTGGCAGGTAAAATGCATGCTCTTATAGGGTTTAAGTCTGGAGATTGACTTGGCCAGTCTATAACCTTCCACTTCTTGCCCCTGATTAACTCCTTTGTTGTGTTTTGGGCCATTATCTTGCTGCATGATGGAGGATCTTCCAATCAGTTTGGTTGCATCTTTCCTTAAATTGTCAGACAAAAAGTTTCTGTAAACTTCTGAGTTAATTTTGCTGTTGCCATCATGTGTTACATCATCAATGAAGAATAATGAGCCCGTCCCAGAAGAAGCCATGCAAGCCCAAGCCATGACATTGCCTCCACCGTGTTTCACAGATGAGCCTGTATGTTTGGGATCATGAGTAGATCCTTTCTTTCTCCAAACTTTAGCCTTTCCATCACTTTGGTAAAGGTTCATCTTGACAACAACACAGTAACACATGATGGCAACAGCAAAATTAGAAGTCTACAGAAACATTCGGTCTGCCAATTTAAAGAAAGATGCAACCAAACTGATTGGAAGATGCTCCATCATGCAGCAAGATAATGATCCAAAAAACTGCAAAAACAACAAGGGAGTTCATCAGGGGCAAGAAATGGAAGGTTTTAGACTGGTCAAGTCAATCTCCAGACTTAAACGCTATAGAGCATGCATTTTACCTGCTAAAGAGGAGACCGAAGGGAGTAACCCCCCCAAACAAACAGCAACTGAATGAGGCTGCGGTGAAAGCCTGGAAAAGCACCACAAAAGAAGAATGCAAAAGTTTGGTGATGTCAATGGGTCACAGGCTTGATGCAGTTATTGCAAGCAACGTATTTACGACAAAATATTACGGTTTATTCACTTTAATTTATTTAAAGTCTATCTGTTCCAATACTTTTGCTTGCCTAAAAATGTTGTGTTCCTTCTCAAAAAATTATATCTTCTCAGTTGTGTATCAGATCCAGATGTGAATACCTGGAAATGAAAGCTGAAATGTTGAGCTATTGTCACATATTCATCTTTTGGTGTCAAACCCAAATGTTTCCAGTCTACAGCAAAAATAAAGGAATTGGCCTCACTGTTCCGATACTTATGGAGGGGACTGTATCTCAGGAACACTCTGAGGGGTTTTCTTCAAACTTTGCACACGTGTCCACTATGACTGAAGGATGAAGTGAAGTTATTATGAAGGTCAAAGGTCAAAGTCACTGTGACATCATGCCTCATGAACACAATGACTCATGAACGCTTTGAGAGATTTTTGTAAAATTAGTTGGAAACCCACACTTTAATTAGAAGATAAACTGGTTCACATTTTGGAGGTCAAATATCACGTATTGTGAATGTTATATCTCAGGAACGCTCTGAGGGATTTTCTGCAGTTTGCACAAATGTCCACCATGACTCAAAGATGAACTCTTGATTTTGGAAGTCAAAGGTTACTGTGACCTTACATATTGTGACCTTCTACCCTATTGTATGTTCTTATTAGCTTTACCTTCTTTTAAAGCATTGCCTACCACCACTGTACTTTCAACGTTCAGCAATTGTATGTCTCACGGGGGCATTAAAGTAATTGGTAAAGGCGGCGCTAATAAAGTGGACGGTGGAGTTCATGTAGCATGGAAAACCCCAGTTCAACTGTTTCCTTTTAAACTTTTTTAATTTGAATTTTTATGTCGATACTCCCTTTAAGCTCTGGTTTGGGCCCCACCAACTTAATGTGTGTTGTCCTGCTTATTTGTGGTGGTGTGTTTTGCTCAGCCCTACCTGGCAGCAAAGATGTACAGTAGACATAAACAGTCAGGCAAGGCCTTGATACACTCAATAAGGTGGACACATGGGAGTTAATGTACGTTTGCATGCCGACATGTACAACAACTTGTTATGGAATGCTTTTGCAGCTTATCCTGTTGTGTGTGCTTTAGTGCTGCTGTATCTCAAAGTGTTGAGGGGGGAAAGGATTTTTGTGCGTGTGTGTGTGTGTGTGTGTGTGTGTGTGTGTGTGTGTGTGTGTGTGTGTGTGTGTGTGTGTGTGTGTGTGTGTGTGTGTGTGTGTGTGTGTGTGTGTGTGTGTGTGTGTGTGTGTGTGTGTGTGTGTGTGTGTGTGTGTGTGTGTGTGTGTGAGCGTGCGTGCATGTGTGTTAGCATGTGAGGAATGCGTGGGAATGTGCAAACTGAATCACGCCATGATAACAGAACCCCTGACGATGTCTCAAAGTTCCTGATAAAAGGGGGTAGTAACATAGTGGATAAGAATGTGCACTTGTACACTGAAAAAAATCCTGAGACAAGACTCAACTCTGCTCTTTCTGTCCATGAGAAGAAAAGAAAAGAATGCAGAGCTGTCAGATGGGCAACATTGCAAGTGTGAATGAACTGAGGTTAGTTTGGAAGAGCGTTCATCCACTACAATATCAGAGGCCTTTTTTGTGGTGCATATAGAGAAAAATCTGGTAAATCTCTGCCCAGTGCAGTGAACCTGACCCTGCGTTCCAAATCTCATAGGCTACTTTTTTTCTTCTTTCTATTCTACATACTACAGCTGATCATAAAATAATCTTGTGTAGTTAGCATGCATTAGGCACACAATTTGGGATGTACTTTCACTTATTCATTGCATCATAACATTGCGCCTTGATCTTACATCTTGCTTATATATCTGTCTCATCCAGGGTATTTTTAAGCATGCTAAATCTGACCACAAGAATTGGGACATCCTTAATCTTTTCCTACCATACTAAATAGCAGAAAGTGTGGGGATTGGGACGTAGCCTTAATGCTTGAAAAATAGGATTTTTTACCAAAGACATGAGGATGGAGTTAACATTTCCTTTTCCCAATTTGCACTTTGCTCTATGGCTGTGTGGATGCTGTGGAGAAGAGAGTAATTGAATGGGGAGTGATGTTGAGGACGACCCATGATTCCTGCCTAATGGCTGTTGTCGCCTTCCCCTCCTCAAACTGTTGCCAACAGGCACCAACACTGGTGTCATCAGGGGAAGGAGAGGCTGGGTCATTTTTGCGGTTGCACACTGAGACATTTTAATAAGCTGGAATTTATGAGACAGTCATGTAGACTCTGCCATGCATTCTGCAAAAAAGTTATGTCATTTGCTTATGTTTACAGCAGCTGCCACAGTGGTGCAGTGGTGGTGGCAGCACAGAGAAATATAGGAACAATTAATCTGCAAACTCATACAGATGTGGTTTAATGTCATGTCGGTTTTCCTTTGGGGACCGACTCAATTGTGCGTATAGGCGTCACATAACTTTGGATGATCAAATTCTCTGTCTGCTTTGCTTACTGTCTTAATCATACATTCCTGTTTTATTGGTGTAAACAGTTACATTTTACAGACTCTATGTACGGAATGATCATTGTAAATCAGGAGCAATTCAGTGCTTGATGTTCAAAGTCCGTACTCTGTGACCTAAACGACTGCTGGGATGACAAGTTCTCTGCTGCCAGGCTTTTGCCCTTCTGGATGCATTCATTCTCAATGCCCTCTTATACGCTACTAATTCCTTGGCACCTTAAACTACCCGCCATGTATTCTGCCCTTAAACGTGCCCTGTTGAGTTTTATTCTCATACATGAAAAAGCAATGTTCATAATGACTGTTACCTAACCAAACATGTTCTGTGCATCCTGGAGGTAGAACAAAAGCATTGAATACATTTCCTTTCTCAGTTAACATTATATGTTGGTATTTTGATGCCTGCATTGATTATGTCCTTGTAAAGTAGCTTATGCCTCGTTTCCACCTTGTAGAGCGGGTCGGATCGGAGCGGTTCGGTCCGGGTAGTTTGGCATTTCATTTGCCAAAAGTTGGGTAGGGTACGGTTTAAGCGCACCTAACCGCTCTGAGCCGCTCCAAATCTCAGTACTCCTCCGTAGGGGTACTGGCCGCCTGAAAGGGTGCCGAAAAGACGGAGCCGTCATTTGATTGGTCGAAAGAATAATTTCCGCCATGAGTAGTCATCTCGGCAAGAGTGAAGAGAGTCTTGTGTTTTGGCGAAAATGTGAGCACAGCTCTGTTTATTGTGTGGTGTTTTTCCTCGTCAATAAATTAATCAGTTGGTTACACTGTGTCCCATATAGTCACGTAGCTGCCGCAGCCAGCACTGTTCGCTCACTGTCTCTATATTTTGCGCCGAGCCGTCTCTGTGTGTTTACGCTAGATAGTAGTAAATACATGCTCACAACTAGCCTGGTCCAACCAGACCATCGTACTTAATTTCATTTGTACAGAAGGTCTGGAAGTGCTGTAATTGGCAAACGTTCACTCACTTGGAGGCGGGTGTCTGTCGAAGTTTAAAACTATTGGATCTGCCCAGTGCCACTCTGGATTAGCCAACCAATCGCATCACGTTTGGTCATCACGTGTGTCATGAGCCGGCTTTTGATGGTGCATTCCAGTTGGACAGGGAACTCGGAAATTTCCGACTTCACTACATATTGTAGTCTATGAATCTACCGGTACCTGGCAACAGTAACTTGTTAGAGCCTAACGTTTAGTTATTTGGACGAGAAAGGTTTTAGGCGTCCATACTTTCGCGAGCAGATGCACTGGAACACAGACAGGTCGGAACTCGGAACTACCAAGTCGGAAATCTCCTTCTTCCGAGTATAAATGAACGCAGCATTCAACTGAAACTGGAGCGTTCTCAGCCACTCGCTCTGTTCGCCGATTGGACGATCGTAAATTCTCCGGAGAATCTGGGAAATGCGCTGTACACCCAGACTGACTACTGAAGGGAAAATTAAATTTGGCCGGAAGTAGGCGGGCGGGCGGAGCCAGGCTAGCTCACAACAACACGGGGGGAATAAATAAAGAAGCGGCTGGTTTGAATCATTTCCGCCGTGTGTAGTCACCTCGGCTAGAGTGAAGAGAGTTTTGGCGAAAATGTGAGCGCGGCACTGTTTATTGTGTGGTGTTTTTTAAATTAATCAGTTGGCTACACTGTGTCCCACTGCTACGATGTCACGTAGCTGCCGCAGCCAGCGCTGTTCGCTCACTGTCTCTATCAGTTGCCCCGAGCCGTCTCTGTGCTCACAACAACAAGGGGGGAATAGCTTAAATAAAGAAGCGGCTGGTTTGACCAAGCAAAAACAAGAGACCACTGG
>CM047515.1:4734206-4781706 GCA_026122265.1 Ammodytes dubius | reverse complement strand
GAGTCTGTATCGATAGTGGCTTAGCCCTACGTTTGACACAGGTGTCCGCCAATCAATTAAGTCCGGAATGGAAGAGCCAACTTACAAATGAGAGTTCCGTGGAGTTTGTTTCCTGAATTATAAATGAAACGTTCTCTTACCTCAAACAGACATTTGATTGTTTATTTTTATGCATAGCCCTAAATGACGGAACCAGAGGGTAGCCTACAATTTTGGAATTAACATGTTGTTTTACACTTGTTGATTTGATTATGCCACTTGTCTACCGTTAGTGTATTTTCAAGGCGTGGATAAAAGATAAAACGAAGCAGATGAAGAAAATGCCCACAAGTTAATAAGGGACAGTGATTATTATTTCCTTAAATTGTTAGTAAGATTTGTGTTACTGTTAAAGCCAATGAGGGGTAGTAATAGCGGCGGTGACGTCAGTCAGCTGGAGCGCATATGACTTTTCTTATTTATGACCACCCTTGCAGTGCATTATAATTTATGCACGCTAATTAACTGCCGTGACTCGCGGGTCGAAATGGCAGATTAACGTATCATGACAAGTGGAATACATGCTTTAGCATGCTTTAGCAGACTATTGTTCTTTTCCCTGGTTTTGTATGCTGCTGCATGTAAACTAAAAGGATAATTAAACAGCGGATCAAACACCCACCCGTTTTCTCCACTACAGACTGAGCTGGTAAAATTAAGAATATGCAGTTACAAAATGTTTAACAAAAAATACATTATGCAGCCAAAAAATCATGGGAGTGAGTTTGTTTTTATTCAATACTACATTTACTCTCACATGCGTAGCTTATGAATGTAAAGATCGTTTCAGGTCAAATATAAAAGTGGTGGAATTTTATTTTAGGGTGAGAAATAAAGACTTAACAGTTAACTAGTGTCTCCAGGTTTCTTCCTGTTTCCGTCTGACAGAGGCGAGGGCTTGCCAAAGCCGCGCCGTTGTTATACCCTCCCCTTAATGATCGAGTGGCACTCCACAGCCGCGAGGGTGACTCCACAGCGAGTCACACTCGCTCACGGAGTGGGAGTGCATAGGGAGTGGTTTGGGAAAGGGCCAATGAGTCCCATTTGTTTCTTATGCCTACAGCAAAACGTTCAGACTCCAGGGGCCTATTGCATAAAAGTGGAATAAAGACATCCAGGATGATTGATAAAGCCAGCCTTAACAAAGTCTAGCCTGGGCACTTTGGATTAGTCAGTTGCATAAACGCCAATCCAGGATGTAAAGGGGACGCTTTGTCAAGCCAGGTGTAAGTCATTCTGTTAAGTGCCAGCCCACAGCTTTCAGAAGTAGACCCAGAGATCGAACACAGATTTACTGATGTAAAAATGTAAAAGACGGCCCATGTTCCCACAATGCCTTGCTAGTTTAAACCATAAGTCAGGGGGCAGTTCATTTTATACAGGGGATGTCATCTCTGCCAACTAATCTTGATGTCCCTGCATTGTTTTATGATAAAATAGTTGACAGTGAGCAGTCTGCAGGTGCATTTAAAAAATAGAATATCATGGAAAGTCCATTCAAAAAGTGAAACTTTCATTACACAAAGTGAAATATGTCAGGCCTTCTTTTTGGATGGTAAATGGTAAATGGACTTGACTTATATAGCGCTTTTCTAGCCGATTTTCTCAGCCCCAAAGCGCTTTACATATCTTACCACATTCACCCATTCATACACACACTCATACACCGATGGCAGTAGCTGCCATGCAAGGCGCTCTCTGAACCATCGGGAGCAATTTGGGGTTCAGTGTCTTGCCCAGGGACACTTCGACATGTGGCGGGTAGGCGGGGAATCGAACCTCCGACCCTGCACTCCAGAGGCAATCTTCCTACCCACTTCGCCACTGCCGCCCTGGATGATTGATTGATCATGGAATAAAGAATCCAGTATCTCAAAATATTAGACTATTGCATACAACCAATCAGAAATGTCGACCTTCTGAAAAGTATGTTTATTCTAGATTAATTTCACTTAATGTGTAATGAATCTAGAACATATTTAAGTTTCACTTTTTGAATTAAATTACAGAAAAAAGGAAACTTTCATAGATATTTAATTTTGTTTTAGATGCACCTCGATATAGTTGTACAAAGTGAATTTATTTGACCCACATTTGCAACGTCATCTACCATCGATAATCAATTGTATAAATATAGCCCGCAATATGAACAGACTATCACATAAATTATTATAATTTATATAATTTCATCTTAATGTAATTATAATTAAGTTAATTATAAATGGTTCAGGTTAAATAATAAAAAAGAAGAACTATTTAACTAAATGACAATGCAGTCTTTTATATGGTACTTTAAAACAGGTTATTGAAACTTAAGCATTACACAGAAGATCATGGAATAACTGTTAAACATCTTCAGCTGACAGCTGACTGAGCCAGTCAGGCAACAGAATAAGTTTATCCTTTACGCTTAGCCTGGTCGGGACCAGGCTAAACGTAAAGGATGAATCTCCAGGGTAACTTATGTCCCTCCGCTTTTATGCAACCAGATCATGGCTAACACAAGCCAGGATAACCGAAAAATCCTAGGTTAATCCCTTATCCTAGTTTTATGCAATAGGCCCCAGGTGAACATCGCATTGCCTAACTGACAAAACATGCGCCAACATTTTTATTAAAATATGCACCTCAACACATCAACATCAATAATGATATAAACCATATGCGTGTGTGCAATAAACTGTCAAACACTCCCAGACTGTATTTGAGTCAAATAAAACACTTGATTCACTTCACACTATGAACACCTATGACAAGTCCAAACCCTTGAAATATGTCTGCCTTTGGAATGTGGTGGACATGTTTAATCAACACTTGAGTAGTTTCATTGCAGCTTTTTTTACTGTTTCCAATAAATCTCTGTGATGTTTATTGAAATATTAAAAGGAATATGATGAAATTGAACTCCAGGTTTGTTGCTTCAAATAGTGAATTTTCTTCACACTGTATCTTGCACAGAAAGGTCACTTGGATAAGATTATCGTATGTAAAACTAAGTACCTCAGTAAGTGTTAATGCATCTTGTGATTCAACTGCATCACACACACACACATACACACACGTGCATACGTACACACACCACACACACACACACACACACACACACACACACACACACACACACACACAACACACACACCCATGCATACATAGGCAAACAAAACTCTTACACTTGTTCCATAATATATGATGGTGTGTTAGTGCCATTAAAGCTAAAAAGGGTAATTATTTAAAAAAAGAGAGAATAAAGTTTATTAACATGAATTCTGTAAATTAATTTGATTTATTTCTATCAAGGAATCACAGCGCTTCACGTTTAAAGGTTGAAACCACATTTCACCACGACATCACCACTCGCCTTGTATTATGCCTGCGGTGGATGACATCATCAAATTATACTTTTGAAATTGGATTTATTCATAAAGGAAATACTCATGCTTTTAGCCCAGAATGATCATGCTATCATAATAAAAATCAGTATTTTGAAAAGACATCGCTGTGCTTTGGGCCTACTTTTTATTTGTAGTATTCCTCTTTTTTACTTACTTACTAAAATGCCCACGTAACAATATTCTAACTGCCTCTCTGTAAAATCTTTCTGAACTGGAATTGATCATCTTCGCTTTTATCATCACTATTTGATACTACTTTATATTTATTCATATTGACCCCTACTTTTTATTTCAAAGCCTTTTCCAATTACATGCCGCCCTTATCCAATCAGATAGCATCTCTTTAAATCAAACTGCCACTCTCCAGCATGCAAATATGGATGGAGCCGTGAACACACATACGCACATCATGTCAAGCTGCTTAAGAATGTTTGAGCGCACGTTTCAGATTGATATTCAGGCCCACAGTCAAATGCACCTCCCTCCCCCGCTGTGGCAGCCAGACAGAGAACATAATGGGAGGAGAAAGCCCTTCAATTACTATGCTACAAATGCTCTCTGACAGCCTAAATGGTCTTACAGTCCAAGCCTTTGACGTAGATTAGTCTAATATCGGTGCTCGCCTGTCTTCTCACAAACTGGGAGCTAACGGTGTGTGTGTGTGTGTGTGTGTGTGTGTGTGTGTGTGTGTGTGTGTGTGTGTGTGTGTGTGTGTGTGTGTGTGTGTGTGTCCCAGAGGCAGAGTGGAGCGAATGGTTTGACAGGGACGATGAGAGGGGATCTGGAGACTGGGAGAAACTGTCTGACCTGCACCAGGCCTATCCAGACCGACTGTGTAGTGCTCCATTGGACATCCAGGTACAGCTCAAACGTGTGTGTGTTTGTGGTTGTGTGTGTGTGTGTGTGTGTGTGTGTGTGTGTGTGTGCGGTAAATTGATAGATTTGTCTATTTTGCTTCCATAACATGTATTCTTTCACACTACTATGAATCAAAGCTCCAAAATGTACACTTACCTGTTTATTTGTCTAAACCTTGTCTTTTTGCTTCTGTATATTACTTCTATACAACCATCTTTAACGGCCATAATCTAAAAAAAAGAAATTCCAATACTCCAAACAGAAAAGCTCAATTTATAAACATCTAGATTCTTGGTTTTTAAAGAGATGCAAATGTACACATACATAGATAGATATGGCCACATTCCAACATTTATTATAACATTCATGAAAAGATTTTAATACAACAAATAATTGTTTTAATGACATGAATCAACTGGCAAAGTATGCTGATGATATCTGTAAATTAATTCAATTTATTTGTCTTACCTTATTCACCTGTAGTGTCTCGCCTTAAAAAGGCTCACAATACCTGTGATAAATGTAAGTCTGCGGATGGAACTCTCGGGCATCTTTTCTGGTCCTGCTCAAAGCTCACAAGGTTTTGAACTGACATTTTTAATCTGTACAATATCATATATAACAGACAACTGAGTCCTGACTGTCTCCTGGTGATATTGGGCTGCTCGGACTACTCCCTGACTCTTCCCCACGTTTTACAACAAGCTCTCATTTTTGGTATGGTCATCGCAAAACAAGTTATTTTAAGAGAGTGGAAGTCGACTTCTCCTCCCTGCTACAAAAATGGCTAAATGATATGGTCTCTTGTTTGTATCTTGAGGAAATTCGGTTTAATTTGTCTAACTCACATTCTAAATTTAAAAATATTTGGGGCCCCTTCGTCAATCAGATTAAGAGGGAAATACCTCAATTTCTTTTCAATTTAAATTTGTTTTCTCGTATTCCGTCTGTTGTATGTTCCTGTCTTTCTGTGTGGAAAATTTGTATTAAAAAACTTGTATAAATAAAAAAAAGGCACACAATGACTCTTGGGAGAATATCCCTGCGTTCCAATCCCCATACTTCCCTACTATTAAGTATGCCAGAAAAAGACATTTGTCTTGTCCATGTCATGACCTCATTTCAAGGTGTCAGAGACAAAAATTGAGAAATTGTTGTGCACTTTTGAAATGCTTTTGCGTTTGTCCATCAATTGAATGCATATCTGTTCTTAAGATGATGTCATCAGATGGCTGGGACAAAGACATTGTTCTGTGTGCAAAGGCTTGGCTGATAGCACAGCACATGTCTGGTGATTTAGTTGCAGAGGCCAGACATTCACTAGTGCTCCTGAGGGGGGAATGAACTTCTCAGTGCCAACTCATCTGTCTGTGTTATGCCATCATCATTCCACTGTGCTATTAATATTAATATTCATAACTCATGGTTATGATTCTCTGCTGGAGTATCTTTGATTCTTAAACATAGGACAGTTTCACTTGTCTCTGCACTAAGATGCAAGTATTTTTTGCAGGCTTTCTCACACTTGTGAATGTCCATCTTTAATGATCCCCTACGCAATATTCCGCTGGTGTAATGAACAGTTCATGCTTATTAAGCTTTAACTAAATGTTAATGCTTGGTTATTAATGGTAGGCATTAACTATGCTTGGTTAACTAATGCTTAGTTAAGCATTAACTAAGGATAATGGTTAGTTAATGCTTAGCTAAAGCTTATTAAACATTCACCCCTCTAGACTGTCGCTCTCTGCACTGCACTGGCAGAGAGACGTACCCGTTTGTAACGTTCTCTCTGCTGATTGGATAAACAGTTAAGGGATACCAGAAAGGTTTTTTGCTGATTACATGCAGAGCGGGTGACTGCGAGACCTGTGTTATGAACCGCCCACACTATATAAGTGATCACGGTATGAATATAGAGCGATTTAACGTGTATATTAACATAAATATAATGCTTCCCTCTGCTTTAAAAGGCATTTGAATATTAGTTTTTTATTTTTATTCATGACTATTAGAGGTGCACTATGCAGTTTCAGGGGAGGGGAATTTGTTCACATAAGAAGAGCCTCCAGCTTACAAAACAGTTTTCCCTACAAGCAATTCTTAATATTGAATAATTATATCATCATTAATAAAAACTAAATAATTTTGGAACCAAACGTGAGACTAGAATATGTATATGAAAAAAAAACGGTGGGCCCTGCTGCTGTAATCAATAACACTGAAAAAGTCTCTTTTCGACTATTTTTCAAACAGTGTTCCAGGGATCACATTTCCCTGTGAGGAAAGTTTTCTTGTTAAAGGTGCTGTAGGCGGAATGGTTCTTTTAGCCAACTTCCTGTCAGTTACTGCAGTTAGCAGTCCCCTCCCTTGTCCCTACGTCACCACATTAATGCACTGCGGTCTTCAAGCAGCAAGTTATCTAGCATCATCTCAGATCCATAAGTGTGATAAAAACATGATAAAAACCATCAAAACAGACATTAGGAAGGATTTTTATCTGCTCCTCCATTGTAGGCGCATACACTGTACATTCACCCATGTGTTGCTCTGGCGTGCACCGGCAGTGAGACCATGGAGTGTATATAGCATTTATGAGTGAGACGGGTGTCGGTTTGTACCATTCTCTCTTCTGATTGGATAACAATTTCGGGATACTCCAATAAGTTTATTTGCCGCTTACATGCAAAGCAGCTGACTGAGAGATTGGCTTTATGAAACGCGCACATTATGAAAGTGATCACTGTATGAATAAAGAGCGATTTAACACTTATATTAACATAAATAAACCGCTTACTTCACCTTTAAGTTATGGGACTATTGCTTAGAAAATTTTCACTTATCTGACACACCCAAAGTTACATAGTACACCTTTAAAATGTTATACATGTTATATCTCAGGTTTCAAATAATATGACTCGAGGACACAACTCAACAAATTCTAGAGCTAGGCCTTTGTTTCTTACCTTTTTAAAAGTGTACTAGAGTACATTCCAAGAGCTGACAATGAGTACTGTGAGAAAAAAAACACATTGTTTAATATGAGACTAAATCATATAATGATGGCAGAAGGAAAATGTCTGTCAGTGTAGAATAAACTGAACAAAAATAAGAAATACATTTCCTTTGTTGGGCTTGCACTGTGCTTGATACTCAAACTGGCCGGACAGCACAGGTAAATATCTGAAATCTTCAGTCCTTTTTTTACACAAGTTACATTAGTTATGTAGTTATTTTGATGGGACATTTCCAATAAATACATTTGTAGCACTGACAGTGTGACTGTGTTCCACATTGAGTTACACAGTACAGTGTTAAAATTGGACACCGAAGACCCCAATCCCCTGAACTGGCAAAATACCAGTGCAGACCTCAAACTCATTACATCTCATACATTGCTGGAATGGGTAGGGGAAATTGAGTTGGCTGCCACCGGGAACTACCAATTTAAAGTAATTTGAGTTCTAGGAAGTTACTAAAGCCAGATTACTCTGCCATAGGGGGAAAGCTAGTGTGATTGTGCAAGCGTTCACCTCTTGTCACACAGTAGCCCAACACCTGCAGGTTTTTTGCACGAACAAGATTTTTTTTTTATATACACATGATCTTTGGAAATATTTAACTTGAGAAAAACTTAAAAGATGTGAACCGAAAATTACATTCTTTAAAAAAAAGAAGAAGGAATTAAAGAGGCATGTGTTCATTAAAATGGAGGCAGCATCCTGCCCATCCAGTAAGATTTGTTTTTTGTTCGGGAAGAGTTCTCAGGCTTTTCACTTTAGGCTGAAAACCTGGGGCACAAATTAAACCTGAAAATAACAACTGAAATTGTTACAGTGATTACACATTCATTAGCCACAATGTTGTACCGGTTTGCATGTTTTTAAAAGTATTACTCCATAACTGGAAAATAGTACCCCAAACCATGAACAATGTCCTAAAATAAAATTCTGTTTGATGACATGCGGCATCATTTCCTGTCAACCTCTCGTGCATGTGCTGCCACTACATTAGACAAATACTTCCATCAATAGTATCACTAGTGTGTTTCTATTATACATTTTCGTCTTCCATATTGCATTGTTGAGAGGAGCCTGGCTGGGACCTAACAATTTCATTGCCAAGGACTGCTGCTGTAATTATTTTGCATATGACAAATTAACCATATAATACAAACCATTGGGGCTACTGTGGCTCAGGTAGTAGAGCAGGTCGGCCAATGATCGAAGGGTTGGTGGTTTGATTCCCATCCTGCCACTTGTGTCATGGTTGTTGTGTCCTTGGGCAAGACACTTCATGCACCTTGCCTCCTGTGAATGTCGATAGTTAGCCTGCTATCGGTGTATGAATGTGTGTGTGAATGGTAACGTGTAAATGGTAACCGATCTCTCTTGAAGAAGAGTCTCCGCTCTCAATGGGATTTACCCTGTATAAATAAAATAAAAAAATAGAAAATTAAATGAAACATCTTGAATCTTGAATCAGTGATGATGTTTAATAACGCTAGCATTAAAAATACTGGATTAAGGGTAAATCAATCGCCACATATACCTGTCTGCTCCTGTGTGCAGTTAGGTTGGGGTTAGTTCTGTCCATCTAGTCAGCTAGCTGTGCCAGTACTGTGCTGTGCCAGTACTGTGCTGCTGGTACACGACACAGCTGCAGCCAGTGACTGTGGATCAGGCCTGGCACCATTATGCAGCAGCTGGTAGCCTTCCTTACAGATAAGCAGTAGAGCCAGGTCTGCCCACACAACACCTCCAATAGCATTAGCATAAAGAATAGCTACTCTAGGCTATACAGGCTGCTTCTTTTTTATGGTTTTACCTGCACCGGTATAACTTCAGGAATAACTGTTTACAGTACTTACATTCTTTCTATGTTCTCCTGCTGGACTGTCTTGACTGGGATGATTAGATTTATTTTTTCAAAGGCGTTGCTGCCATAAAATCATCATCTCCAGAAACGTACTTATACTTATTTTTAGCTTTTTAAGTACCATTCTTTAGCGATATAGAAGTCTCTTTGTATGCATCATAGTTTTGAAAACATTCAAGATGAACCACCATGTACTCCCCGAAGTTGCGAGCAGTTTGTGTGTGTGTGCGTGTGCGTGTGCGTGTGCGTGTGTGTCATAATTTTTCCACCGAGTCTGGACTGTCAAAGTTTTCCACAGTTTGCTTCTTTTTTTTTTTTTTTTGCCACAGCGGGCTCTCTCTTTAAAGCAACCAAGTGTTTCTTGTTGTCTGGTTCCATTATGTCACAGTGTGTGGTTGTTCTTTTGGATTATCTGACCTTCCTAAGGAGATGTGAGTTGGCTCTGCATTGCCTGGGGCTGGTTGTCTGCACTGTCATCTTCTGTACTGTGGTTTGGTAACATGTAAGTTCACTGGATTTCAAAAAGGTCATAGTTCAATTACTGTTATGTAATGTTAGGAATGGGGATGTACTGCATTTGATTGTCCAGAAATGATTACTGCTTACATTCCGAGACATCATGTAACAAGCAACATTTCAACAAGGAAAAATGTGCAACCTTTGGTGGCCTTTCCAAAGCGCTATGCCACCACCAGCTCTGTTCTGAAGGGAAATCTGCTGGATTGCTCAAGAGCACTTTCATTGCAAGGAAGCCTTTAAGCATTTCCCAGTCCCCATTGCCCATTTACTGTAGATAGCCCATGTCAAAAGAGCAATTTCAATTTTGGGAGTGAATTCATGTGTGGGAAAATGATAGACATCGCAGAAAACAAGGACTGATTGTCGTAACATCATGGTGTCTTGTCAGAACATTAAAATAATTAAAGGTGGAGTCAGTGATTCTGGAGAACGCTTGTTGTCAATTTTTTTTTGGCCAAAATCAGTGAATATGTCCTCAGGATCCGGGATTCCTGTCCAGCTGAAAAGAAAACCAATGTTAATACACAGCCTATAGACTCCGTACACAGGCATGATGCTATAGCTACAGTGGGCTTCTTTATTTACATATCATTTTGACAACAAGCATTCTCCAGAATTGCTCACTCCACCTTTAACCAAGGTACATGCTGTGCCAAATGTGCATAGAAATAAAGAAGCTTTGTGTCACAATGTTGCCAGAGTTGACCCAGGCAGCATTCTGAATTGGAATTAAAGGTCTTTGTTGAGTCCAGACCAATATAACACTGAGCCGTACTCCTGAGTACTGGTGGGCCTTCGTGAAATGACTGCTGGACAAGAGCCAGACACTAGACAAATACCAGTTGTCTGGTGCACAAAACACATCGTTTTAGAAATGCCTGCAAACAAAAGGATGTGCCGAGGCCAGGTGGAGTGGGCAAACAAACTGCAGACAGTGGTTGTGTCACACATGTTGACAGTTTGGGGTTTTGGGTCTTTGATTTTTTTTGTAATTATTTTTTTTTTTCTTTTTTCCTAGGCTCAGACCCATGATGGCATAGCATCCAACCAGACAGGAGATGTGATCCACAAGAATGACAAGGACTATGGCTTTGTGTGCCTCAACAAGGACCAGCCACATGGCCTCTGTCACAACTACAGGGTCCGCTTCCTCTGTGGAAAACTGGGTACGCTCACGTCACCTTGTGTGTGTGTGTGTGTGTGTGTGTGGTGTGTGTGTGTGTGTGTGTGTGTGTGTGTGTGTGTGTGTGTGTGTGTGTGTGTGTGTGTGTGTGTGTGTGTGTGTGTGTGCGTGTCGTGCTGTATGCATGCCATTTTGTTCCAGAATGTAGACTTCGAAATAATCTTGGTAAAAGGTGTCTCTGCTCAACAGGGATTATCATCTCTCACAAAGTACAGCATGGATGGAGAGCTTAAGTTAAATATACAGATGCATCCACTTTGGCTGTGCTCCAGAGATAGAAGAAGAGAGAGAGAGAGAGAGAGAGAGAGAGAGAGAGAGAGAGAGAGAGAGAGAGAGAGAGAGAGAGAGAGAGAGAGGAGAGAGAGAGAGAGAGAGAGAGAGAGAGAGAGAGTGTGTGTGTGTGTGTGTGTGTGTGTGTGTGTGTGTGTGTGTGTGTGTGTGTGTGTGTGGTGTTGTGTGTGTGTGTGTGTGTGTGTGTGTGTGCGTGTGTTGTGCGAAGGGGAGGCTTCTGTGGTTGGAATGCATGGAACCCACAACATGGTTTAGCAAAACACTCCCTCGCGGACAGCTCCAGAGTTCACTGGCACTGCTCCATCCAATACTGAGATATCCTAGATTTCTGTCTGGGCTTGTGTGTGTGTGTGTGTGTGTGTGTGTGTGTGTGTGTGTGTGTGTGTGTGTGTGTGTGTGTTTTTAAATGGTGAATTTATTTGCAGCATTTGCATGATCTTTTGTCAAGGTTGACCCGAGGTACAAAGCATGTTCAACGCATCGCAATTACCAACACGCACCCATAATGTGACAAAGTACACCTCTTATCAGCCACTAATTTGAATTAGAATAAAAATGTCTTGGCTTGTTCCTTCACATTAAGCAGTGTATAGTGTAGAATGACCAATGTCAGTGTGAGAAGTATTAGTTCCTAAACTGAAGTCATACTTTTGTGTTAATAGGTTGCTTAAACAACTTAAATTAAGACATATCTGCATAACCCGCTCCTTTCCAAAAGATGTAACATACCTGAGCTATGGCTGCTACAGAGATGCCATATGGGGACCAAAATTGTGTTTGTTTAGGCCCTGTTTCCACCTGGGATTATGATGTGATTTTTGTAATCCGATCAAAGGTGGCCAGCTCTCAGCCTGTGTGTTCACACATGTCTGTCCACAAGTGACTTCTTTGTCTACTTGTGATCGGATACCATTTATCCGCTCTGTATGTAAATCAAGACGTACATAATTTCCGTTTGCAATGGTGTTTTCACTGGTGGGGTTCAAACAAGTAAACATACAGGGCTGTACAGTGCCACAGTTTTAATCGCATTTGCTATTAAAATGCATTACGTGCAAAGATCTAGGTCTGCAGCTCTCCAGTCAATTGCAGCGATTTCCGTGTTTTCAGATTTACGCAGTGAAATGAAAACAAGAGGACAGAAAGCTTGTCATTTGCAATACTGGCGTATGCAACTTACATTCATGAGGCTTCTATAAAGCTGCATGAACGCCAGTGATGCATTTTCAATGTATTTCCGCTCAGGCAGGGGGAGGCAGTTGAGTAGGAGGTCCCTAATGTGGACAAAAGTCACATTGCTGTTTCCACTACCATTTGAATGCGGACACATCGGACACAAGCGACGTAAACAACCTCCGAATATGGTTTTTGTGATCCGATCTAAATGTGTCTTGAGAGTGTTTTCACCTAGCTAGAGCTGTATTCATGAGATCAATCACAAAAACCACATGTTAAAGACAAGTGGAAACGGGGTCAAAGTATTCTTATTTTATCCTACAATGCACTGCTGAAGTATACTATTCAGTGACCAATCAGGTGAAATAACGTTGTTTTGTCTGGATATAACTCCCTTTCTTTGAGAGTGAAATCCCTGGCCTACTCTGTGTGTGTATGTTGCCTAATCCTGTGACAGTGACTGTGTGGAAACTGGCTAGCAGTCATCTGTGCGTGTGATGTCACTATTAAGATGACTTTCGTGCTTCAGGCATCACTTGTCAAATCCTATTCTGGCCACAGTCCATGAAACCAACTGTAATTCCTGAGATTAGCCCTGATGCTCTGTAATCAAGTTTCAGCTAAACAATCATTGAAAGAATGTTATTTTGTAATTTACCCTTTGGGAACAACCACATAAGTAGACATTCTGTCACAAGCCACCTGTTTGTACATGTCTGAATACTATGCTCCAAGGTATCAAAGTTTCTTGTTTTCCTGTTTAGAGGTGGGCTCAGCAATTCTGGAGAATGCTCCTTATATCTCCTCACTATCCGCTATCTGTACGTACTGTGTGTGCGAAAAAAGCTATAGTGTACTGTTAATATACAGCCTAAGCTCAGTAAACAGGTATGTAAACAAAGAGTATGTAAACAAAGGGGGCCCACCATGGCTAGCTAGCAACATCAGGGCTGTACGCTTATTTTTTTAGGTGGTAGCACTGGTGCTAGCAAGCAAAAAAATTCAGTAGCACAAAAATAAATTTGGTAGCACACAAAGTATGATCGAAAACTTGCATAACCTTAACCCTTGCATTTCGCTATAATTACCTTTGAGCATGTTATCTTGGTGTCATTTGAGATTCTCGATTAATATTATATCCTAGTGTGTGCAGTAATAATTATGGAAAAATGAATAGGGGTGCACTGATTGCAATTTAGACAAAAGAATCTAACCTTTGCAATTTTTTGCTGATTCAGAATTATTATTATTATGTCCTTCTGTTAATTAAAACCAAACTTTAAAACATTAAACATAGCCTATTAAATAAATAAGTATACATATTGGTACAATTTAGGATAAATTAAATAGGTTGTTGTGAATGTGTTGGGAGTAGCTTTTCAGTGGCTTATTTAAAACTGTTTAAATAGACTAGGCTACTGTTGACTGCTCGCTGCAGCTGAAGGAGTTGCCTTTCACGCTAGAAAATAGCGCTAACTTCCTGTTCTTACCGGCTTCAAAATAAAAGTCAACTCACGTTCGGCTAGTAACAGGCTTTTAATGTGAAGGCGCACAGGAAATGTTCTGTTTGTACACGCGCTAACTTAACTGCGGTAATGTGCCGTCTCCTTCCGGTATTTACCGTTGGTGAAGTTTAGAGGCTTGCATCGCAGCACGAGCACAGATCGCGAGGTCACATATCTTTCACCAGCCAAAGTGGAGGGTGGACTCAATAACTTACATGCCTAAGACTACATTTACCCCCATTTGGAGTATTAATGTAGAGCACTCTAAGCAGCTGTGCAGCGCTCCTCTGTGTTTCAAAGACAGCCTCTCCTCATAAGCTACCTGTTGCATGAGTGCGAATGGATTTGTATTCATCATCGCACGTGATCAATTTCAGTAGCAAATGCGATCAAAACTGTCGCACTGTACAGCCCTGAACATGCTCGTTTACAGAGCCTAGGCTGTGTATAAGCACCAGCTTTTTTTTCCAGCGCAAAGTGCGCCAAGACAGTACGGACAGGCAGCGGATCATGAGGAGATATACACTCATTTTGACAAAAAGGGATTTTGACCAAAAGCGTTCTGCAGAATCGCTGACTCTGACAATATTTATAGATAAGAATTAGGAACGAAGTGTTATAACACATTGAAATTTGGGAACGACAAACTGAGTAAGAATTAGTTCATTGAAATAAAACCAAATCCTTCAAGTCAGTTCAGCCAGGTCAGATGTGCTGTTACACTTGCACTTGCCATCCTGTAGGGCAAACCACGCCTAAACCATATAGGAGTATTATGAAACCATATTACTTAGACGTTCTACACAAACATTCAGAGGTCTAACTTTTACCCTCTCACACACATGCACACGCACACACACTCAAACGCACACACACACACACAAGCACACACACACACAAGCACACAACACACACACACACACACACACACACACTTACATGCATGCTGGTACCAACACATACCCATACAGAGACTTATTTTCTTTCTTTCTTGCAGTTCGACCACAGGCCTACGTTTCCATTGACATCTCGTCCAACAGCAGTATCTTGGAGCTGGCTGAGCAAGCCCTGGGATGGAAGTCTTTGGACAGGGTGGTGGTGGCCAGTACTGACTACTCCATGCACCAGGCTGAAGAATTCACCCTCATGTCCTGCCCCACCTGCACACCCAACCAGGTCAAGGTCCAAGGTGAGACAACCACGTTTCTTTCTTTCTTAAACCTTTATTTAACCAGGAGAAAAACCTATAGAGATTAAAAATCTCTTTTTCAAAGGTGACCTGGCCAAGACAGGCAGCAGCACAATGAACCATAGTTACGGACAAACACACAGGGAATAAATTAAAATAGCACTTAAAATAAAGCAAATCAATTCACACTGCAACAATCTTAATAGACATATTTCTGTAACCAGGAAAAAAAACTATTTAAAACACTGACATCTTAGAGAGTCTAGCTCAATTTCCTACATTTTCAACTTAAAAGCATTAAACAAAATGAATTCAAAAAGTCCTAGGTCTTTCTGCAGCGTATTCCACACAGTGGGGGCAGAGTATACGAAAGCCTTTTTACCATGTTCTGTCCGCACATTGGGGACAGAAAGCGACACTAACCTACACTTTGGCTGCGTTCTGAATTGCATACTCTTTCTTGTTTCTATTCTACATAAAGCTGATCATATAAAACAATCTTGTTAGCATGCAGTAGGCAGACAATAGAGACATACTTTGTAGGGGAGAACGGGGTAATCTGAGCCACTTTTTACATTTGCTCCCCTCTAAGCGAGCTAAAATGATTTATCACTCAAATTTACACATTTCCCATTAATTCAGGATGTTTCCTAGAAATGGGCATTAGCAGAATTTTTTTCAAGACAAAGGGCAGTGAAAATATGATTGTTTTAAAAAAAGTTGTCATGTGGTTTACTTTACCCCAGCTGTGGGGTAAACTGAGACAGACCAGAAAAATCAAGGGGGTAAACTGGTCCACTTACTTTTTCCACTCTGAAACTACCATAACAACACATATTGTAAGTTAGAATCCTGAAAGCTAGCCACACATTCCATAACTAATGTCGGACTAGTAAAATAAAGATGGGGTTTGGTCAATTAAGCAAAGCAAATTTTCTAAACACTTGAAAGTAACTCTGAACAAAATCAAATACAACATATTATAATTCAAAAGGTTTTAATAAGATTCAAATGACAGATAGAACCAGTTAGATTAGAACACAGTCTGGGGGTCAGAACACAGGACCCTTAGAGCCAGCTAGTGTCTGGGGGTCATAGCAAAGAACAATATCTTGACCCGATGTAGTAGGCATCCGGATTTTTTAAGCATAATAAATCTGACTGCAAGAATTAGGACATCCTAAATCTTTTTTCTAAGGGTATTGGAACGTAGGGTCAGTTACCATGCAGGACCGGAATCAAATGTTTTGATGTTGTTCAAATGTATGTTTTATCAATGTAGTTTAACATTTTCCATAAGTCTGTGATCAACCAAACATTTAAAATTAGCATCAAATCTGATCTACCGTATTTTTTTTAACATATTTTAGAGGTGGCTACTTTCACTGGAGAAGGCTTTTGACAGTAGCTGTTGGCATATTCTAACTTCATTTTTCCACTCATATTTGCCTTGCCTGTATTTGGCTTTGAAGTGGCCGCTGGCTTGAAAAGTGGGTCGATACGCCCACTAAAATCCTTTCTGCCCCCCCCCCCCCCCCCATCACTGTAACCAATGATTTACTCATGGTACTGTAATGAGGTTTAGTTTAAATAGGGAATGCTAAACATGAAAGAATAAATCATATCAAGGAAGTGGAATAGTAAAAACTTCCTATAGCTAGATGGTAGTAGGGTGATGTTGAATTTTGGCACTGCTAAAGAAATTATTTTGCTAAAATACCAGTAACGGTTTTGGTTTCTCGCGCTCAAGACAGGTTTAAAGTGTAACCTGCTTGAATTTGAACTTTATTTTGGTATGCCAATGGGTCAAGTCCAGCATTCTTCACCTGACTATACAGTGCTATTTGAACACCTTAAATGGTATTTCCAAGGGGAAAATAAGAAAAGGGACCCCCACAAAAATAAAGAACGTCTGGAACTAGATAGTGTAGTGTGTTTAGTGCTACAAACTATTTATTTATTTTTATTTATTTATTTATTTTATTTCAGACATCAAAAACAATACAAAACTAAATGAAAAGCATAAAAATACAATAAACAATTTATGTTTAAATGACTTCACAAAAATAAAAATAAATAAAACAAATTATCTGTATTGATGTGATATGCCTGAAAAGGAGCAGGAAGAAGTATACACATAGTTGATTAATTGATTAATCAATGACCAACCATTTTGATAAATGATTACTCATTGAAGAGAGTTATCATGTAAAAATACCAAACTTTAACTATCTTAATATTTCATAGTTTTAGAAATTCTAACAAATTCTCTCGTGTTATCACAATGTGACAATTTTTGTTTTTTACATTCTGTAGAAGATTATTTATTGGCAAAGAAATAATGACAAATGAATCGGTAAAGGATAGAGTGTATTTGTGTTTTGCAGCACAGCATGACTAACCTAATAAAATTTTTGAAGAAATTCTATCCTTCCCTCTGGTAGGAGCTGCTCTGTGGGTGTGTACATGTGTAAAAGAGAGAGTAGAGAAACAGAGCTTGAGTACAGAGGCTGAGGACAGGACATCAGATTGTGTTTTTAAAGCCGAAAATAGAGGAAATGTTCCTAAACTGAAAATAGGTGTGACAAAAAAGAACTGCGGTGGGCCTTCCACTCAAATCTTGTCTCTGCCACATCTCAGTGCCATATGGAAGAATGATAATGCTGCCTTTATCTGCTCCCATCGTCAAAGTTTAACTTTTGTATTTTAACCAGGTGAAGAGGGGGGTGGAAGTAGCTCAGTCCACAGGGTTTGGGAACTGGTTCAGGTAAATAGGAACGACCAAGGATACGGCCAAGCATGGGAAGGAGAGGCGGCGAGCTTGACCACAGTGAACGGTTAGACTAGTCTGCCTGCTCGATAGACTGTCTGCTGCAGCTGACTGAAGGCTTAGGCCCAGCTGTTAGCCACAGGGCTAACTGTTATGCTAACAAGATTCAAAGTCAAAAACTAAGTTTGTAGAAGTCTGTTAGCAGATTGATATGGCAGAAAAGGAATCAATCAAATTAATAACGTATAGGCCCTTATCAACGGTCATTATATCCTTGACAGCGGTCATTCTAGCTGGACATAACACACCTGTAGAATGCCATGATTGACCAATCAGAACAGAGGATTCATCAGTGCCGTGTAATAACTATATTCTTTGCGTATAGGAACACAGCAGCCAAATCAGAACTCATAGGTCCAGTTGCAATAAGCAGCTGTTGTAATGTTCACACACAGCACCTGCCCCCTACTTTGATCTGCATTGGGCCAGTGTCTTTGGTTTTCCAACATTGAGACTGGTGCAGATACAGGGCTACTGTGTAAATATTTAATTTATAATGTGTGTTTTTGTGTGAATTGTGTGGACTGAACCACCGACCCTGCAATTGAGGGTCGACCACCCTACCCACTGAGCTACATCCCCCCACCCTTCTAAAGAGGTTGGCTGTGGGCACTTCTTCACTCTCACCTGCCGAGAAATGTCAGCCTCAATAAAGTCCACTTTATTTATGTGGCACTTACGTCACAGAGCACTTTGTTGCAAAGTGTACCAGAAGGTTAAAAGCAAAAGTGTAGAGCACAACAAACCATCTGGACTAATGAAAAAAGCCCGTAAAGAAACATTGGAAACACACAGCAAAAGTGAGAAGAGAATGTAGAGAGGTAGCTTCTTCAAAATAAATGAGTTTCCTTCCTGTTTAACAAACACATGTTCTATTTACATCACCTGATATTAAAGTTAAGATGATGATGAAGTCAATTTCTGATAGCATCTATGGCCGTCAATCTTTCTTCATTAGTTTCATCAGACATACTCATTTGGAAGGGAGAGCAAAGGGGAAATTATACACCAACTTTGTGATGTAAGCGTCTGTCGAAGATCACAGATCCAATGTTAAACTACCATACTGCCCCTAGTTGAGTGCGCTCTATAGCTTCCCTTCCAACTACAACTCCCAAGGTTCAGTTCAGTACGAAACTTCCAAAACATGAATTCTGGAATCTGTGGCTGCTCTCACTTTGGCAGCTCTATAAAAAAACAACTTCAGGCAACAAGTCCCCTCATCTCCCAGTGTGTTTGGCTGTGCAGTCAAGAGAAACACAAGCTCTTCTTCGCTTGTGTTCCTGACAGAGTAGCTGCTCAAGGCCATTTTTTTGCTGTCCCCAGTGGTCGATACATGTATAATTAAAAAAATGCACTTGCTGTAACCTCGGGTGATGCCAATTCAACAAGGACTGATGTCTTTTGATTATAATTTTAATGGCTCGTTTTGAATATTAATAGTGAATATTCGGAGGTTTTTTCTCAAGAGGAGATCATGTTTATTTATTGAATACAGAATAAATGCATGTGTACCTCCTTCACTAAAAAAAATTAAATTCCGGAGTTGTTATTTGCTTAAAACAGAGTCAAATCGCACACTGAACCCTTCCCAGGAATCCTTGCGTGACAGTTAAGGCTGGTTTGTAAGGAGGAACGTGTGTGTGCACATAAACAGCCAGGCTAGATAGAGAGCAGCTTAGAGACAGCCTAGAGCAGTGGGGAGTGTGGGAGTGTAAAGGGAAGGTGTTTGCACTGACTCTGGGCCAAGGGAAAGTCTAAGCTCTGCATCCTGGAGTACTGTGTGTTCCTGACTGGGCCCTTTCACACACGCAAGCACACACACACACACACACACACACACACACACACACACACACGCACACGTGCACACACGCACACACACACACACACACACACACACACACACACACACACACACACACACACACACACACACACACACACACACACACACACACACACACACAGGCATTCTTTCTTACAGCATGGTCATTAGGCATTAGGAGTTTTTTGGGTCAGCCTTGTCAGCTCTCAATCCTGTATAATTCAAATGGTTTTTTGCCTTTATCTCTCGGAGAAATCCTTTGTGCCCGGCAGTAAAAAGAAAAAAAGGGGACAGTAACATGATTTGGCGTGTCCTCTCATAGATGTCTCATAGCTGACACAAGAAAAAAGTCAAGTTTGTGTTGCTTGTGCTTTTGATTAAGCCGTGTGGAGTCCAGGATTTATTTTACAAATCTGTGCCTGAGCTGCTGGCTTTTCTGTCCTGCCTTGCTGCATCATAAGATCAGCCCCCCCCCCCTTTTTTTTTCTCGGCCCCCTCCCATGGCCATCCTGTGCGCAAAATCCTATTTTAGCGAGAGCTGCCCAAAGGCTGCTGCTGTCACTCTCTTCTTGACTGTAATCCATTTCATTAATTCCTGCCCGCGTGCCACTTCGCACCAGCGTTTTTGAACATGCAGTTATTATCAAGTTATCCCATGAGCTTATGCAAAAAAAGAAGAGAGGGTGTGTTTTTGTTGATGGCAGCTGAGACCTAGGAGATGGCAGACAGAGAAATAGAGACAGATGGCCCCGGGGCTATTTATCAACTTGAACCCAATAGTTTTGCTTGATTTTTTTTTAAGCTGTTGAACTTTTCACAGTTCGAATTGGCATAAGTGATGATGAGTGTAGAAAAATAAAATGTTGTATTGTAATGTTGTATGTATGACATTTACCTAACCTCACAAAGCCAGGCGGCGTCTGTCCAGGTTTCCCCAGGAGATTTCATTTTACAAAACATCCATTAATTGCAATCCATTCATCGCTGAACACCCGATCTTCCCCAACAAATAAATAACAAATAAATCAGCAAGCCCTGGAGTGCTGACAAAATGACATCTCAAAACTACCAAACCTCATTAACAATGTACAAAGAAACAACGCCATAGGCATTATTCTGCAGATACAGCAGCCCTCGACTCGTCTGCTTTCAGGCGTTTCACCTTTCTGTTGGAACTTGGTTTCAAAGATTTGCTTTGCAGGGTGATACGTTTGGGCTCGCAGTCTGTGCCATCCCAAAGGTGCAGGATGGGGTTGAGTTATTTCTACATCAAACTGGGACAGCCATTCCTTTGCTTTGTGCATTGTCAAGTAAGACCATAGAGTGGCAACACACTATAAAATAACTTGGGCTTATTTATTGCCACAGATTTGTTCAGGAACTGATTTGGTGAATAGTTTAAACCTTTTGACTTGGCATAGTTTAAGCAGCCTTTTTGAACTGATGTGTACCTCAATTAAAATTGAAATACCACACATGACAGATGACATTCCCAATTGCTAGTTGGAGAAAAGTCAAGTATTTATAATCAGACCTGGTGTTATTTTCTGTTACAATGTAACAATAATACCCAGATTGGGTGAATAATTACAGGCAGACTCAAGTGTGGTGCTGTGAGCATCCAAATAAAATCAAATCAGTTTTATGTGTATAGCCCAATATCACAAATAGACATTTGCCTCAGAGGGCTTTACATTCCATACAATATGACACCCTGCCCTTACACCCTTAGCACGGCTCAGAAAAAACTCCCAGTAAAAAACACTTTACCGGGATTACATTTTTTTTACAAGAAATCTCAGGGAGAGTCGAGAGCATCTGTCTCAATTGATCAGCCCCCTCTGTCTGATAGAGACGCTAAAGGAGACAATATGCGCCAGTAACCAACGGAGTTGGGACTGAGACGTATACCCTGTGTTCCCAATCGCAGACTTTCTACTATTTAGTATGGTAGAAAAAAGATTTAGTATTTCCGATTCTTGTGGCCAGATTTAGGATGGTTAGAAAGACCCGGATGTCTACTGCATCGGGCCAAGATTTTTACTGTTGAAAACAGCATCCTATTTGGGCGATTCTGACGCATAATCCAGTGCAAACCTGAGGTGACGTCACATCAACGGAGCCTCCATATGAAAACAAACAGGGATGCGACGGATAGAAAAGCAAGTGGCAAGATCAAGGCGCAATGTTATGGTGAAATAAATAAGTAAAAGTGTGTCCCAAGTGTATGCATTCTGCATCCTAACTAGATTATTTTTTTCGTCGGATGTAGTATGTAGAATAGAAAAAAAAAGAGTAGGAGATTCGGAATGCTGGGTGGGTCTCACAAACTCCCTTTGGATATATAGCCATTTTCTGAACCTGGGATTTGTATGAACACTGGATTTTCTTTCAGCGCACACACTACAGCATGTAGCAGATGCACCTTTTGAGTGTACAGTGCCCATCACAGTGGCAAAAGTACTCGCTCTCATTCGACAAAAAGTTATTAAATTCCAAGTGAATCTGGACCAGGTGATTCACAAGATCCAAGAGATCTGTCTCAGGTTAACATTAGTGCCGGCTCTCTCCTAGAAAGCCATTTTCAAAAGATAGAATTGCTTAATTTACTTAATACTAGTGCATTGCCCGTAGGAAGCAGGTCTGCTGTGTGTGTCCCGCTCGTCACTCATTTCAAGCTTTGGTCGCAGCAGCCAATCAAATCAGACGGAGGCGGGGTTTAGCCGTCGTTACTTTGGCCTTCAGTGTGCGCATGTATTCGCCGCCAGTCTATGATATAAATATGATACATTCTACATATTTGGTCCAAAACTTCATAATCAATCAAGGATGCACACCTTTGTGCCGTGCGCAAGCAATATCTGGAAGCTCAGGCCGATCTGACTAACAGTGAGAGAGATATACGAGTCACAGACAGACAGACGTTTCTTGCTTTATAGATAGATTCTATCAAATTTGGATTTGGTCCTTTTTGTATTTACTGTATAAATCGGCGGAGAACATTGAACCACACACCAGTCTCCTAAGGCAGAAGCAACAAAACATTCTGACCTGATCTTTATCTGGGGACATTGCAGGGGTACCCAACTCCCTTTAATATCTATTTCAGACTTTGAGCCTTTACCCCTGTGCTATTCATGAGAATACAGAAATAAAGGGTACCTTGGTGTGAGGGCATCAGTTCAACATGTATTTCTACGCTGTTGTTGTTTATCCTACAAATAAACTCTACTTATTTGGAGATGACTTTAGAAGATAGTTAACGTTACCCTTATCTTTTTGGAGAAGGGTGTATACTGTATATACAAAATGAATCTTCTCTAAGACTCGCTTAGATTATATACTCCATTCCTTTTCAAATCCCACAGTATTGGTTTAAACAAAAAATACTATATGCTCTCAATTTTCATGGAAACAATAAAAAACATCTTGAATAGACCATAATAAGTTGTATTTGCTCAGGATTAAAGTCAGATTTGGTTGTACCTCTATTAGCTTTCATTCAATGCCAAATTCCCCATTCTATGGCTGGGATTGGTCGGAGGCACAGATAATCGTACAGCATAACAAATGTTTCTTCTCTTGCATCAATTTGATATAGTCCCAAAACCTATTGCACATTTAAATAAACCTTTGATAAAATTCTCTATTGGCATGGTAAAATGATACAGAAAAGGTTAGTTTCCATACGTCTTTCCCTTCATGTTCACTTTGGAAAAAATCTGCTATTTCCGGCAGACAGTAACCCATCGATAACATGCCTATGCAAGGACATAACACTCATCAGACATGGTAACATTTTGACGGACAAAAGCTGAATTCAATTTTCAGAAAAAAAGCTAAAATAACCTGAAGTGGTTCCTACTGTGTATGGATTACCATTGATGTCTGGATGACAGTATAAAATACTTGCACATGATAGGGAATGGTTTCATCTATAAGTCTCTCATTTTTACCTTCTCCAGTAGCAATATTCAGTCACAGAAAAAGGGTAACTCACTCATCAGAGAATTTGGAGGCACTCCAAGTGTGTAAGACATTGGGTAATATACTGTATATTGCACAGAGACTTAAAAACAGTTGGATCAAACCCTCTCAGATGTTGGCATGGTTTTGGGGAAGGTGAACACCTGTGCACTCTCTAGTTCTATCCAGCTGGCAAGGCCCTCTGGGATGCAGTTAGAGATACACTTTCAAAGATTTTGAACATGGATGTATCTCGGTTCGGCCAACCTGCTTTCAAGGCATCTAGCCCAATGGCATGTATTGTAATTCTGCACAGAAATATATAGAACCAGCATGCTTTGCAACCAAATCCATTATTCTTATGAATCGGGAAGTTAGAAGAGGCTAATTGTTTGAATTTAAATGAACGGTTGGAGAACTTTTATGAAGCTTCGAAGAAGTTGCATAATCTCTGTTATATCTAGATAGGACAGAGAAAAGTTTGAGGGCCAAAGCTACTTGAATCATGCATGGCAGCACCAGCCTTTCCCCTTCTAGAACTATTCATCACTTCATGGACAATAAGTAACTCTCAAAATGAAGTACATTTTCGCATGGGAGTCTTAAAAAAAATATCAATACAGATAAAGATGTATGAGTTCTGTGAAAAACAGATGGACGAATTGTAGGCACTAGTAAACGCTACTAAACTGGGATCTAATTTTTATTCATTTTAAGCCTAGGCTATTGATGTTTCAAGTCTGAGCTGGAATGAAAGTGTTCATTTGTACTCGTTGAGTCGCGGCGGAGGAGAAAAAGAGATCAAGCATATGGCTGAGTTGATATTCTTGCCATACAGATTTCACAAATTTTTTTAATTACATTTTTTTTCTTCCACTTAGTTTTTTCTCCTAATCAGACCATTTCATTGTTCCGGATTTGAATGTGTAGGAGTGGTGGACGTGTGGAACAGAGCTGTTATCGTTTCTGCGCCGTTCCACCACTTAACTGTGTTATTTTGCTGTCCCTTTCTTCTCGTTCATTGGACCCTCTTTGTTCTCCTCACTATCATTTTCAGAGGAGTAAATTGGCCACACTATGCAAAGTAAATAAAACAGCTTTCAACTTGTTGAGGCCCTCAGCATAAGTGTGGGTTAGATGTGGCGGTTGAGAACTAAATATTTCTAAATGTCTCGGCATGCGACACACATACTAGATATAAAACCTGTTGTCCTACCATAACTATAGCTTATTAACTGTCTCGAATGAAACAATAGTAGAGTCAAAAGCAATTAAAACTGCAGTGTTGTATGTTGGTTTGCTACTCTGCTCACTTTGGCAGTTGATTCTAGCTAATAAAAAGTGTGCAAATAGCCATCCCACAGGTAATAGTGTTGCATAACTCAGCTTTGTGCTATCTTTACCTGTCCGTCATTATTCATTATATTGGTTCATAACATTTTCAGACTTTTAGTAGAACATTAGAATAGCAGTTTCTGAAATACTCAGACCAGCCCGTCTGGCACCATTAACCATCTCCCCCATTCTGTTGCTTGTTTTGAACTTTAACAAGTTGTCCTGTCCAGGTCTACATGCCTAAATGCATTGAGTTGCTGCCACGTGATTGGCTGATTTCTTCTATGTGTTAAAAAGAAATTGAACCAGTTTAAGTGGCCGGTGAGTGCATATATACATAAGAAGCATTAAAGTGCTCCAAGACTGGCATCTGATTTTCCTACTTGATGACATCCCCATTGCTGTCCAGTGAATGAGTTAGCTGTCAATCTAGTCTGTATTTAATGACGTTTACAATACTCGGTAGGTTTGCTATGAATCAGTCAGAGCACAAACCAGACCAGAACGGAAAGGAAACAATGTATTTTTTCCTGGGACCAAATGAACTGATCTGTAGATATGAAAGCAGGCCTTAAATGTTACTTGTCACACTGCAAGTTCAAACGTCAGGGAGAAGGAGACATTTTGTTTCTAAGTTTGGGTCGACTCAAGGGTGAACTCTAACTCATAGTCAGCATTCCGCTTTTCCTATATTTCTCTCACATCACACACACACACACACACACACACAATAACACACACACACACACACACACACACACACACACACACACACACACAACACTTGAACTGCTCTACATAGATTCAAGCTTGAAAGTGTGTGTGTCATGCATCAATGTGTATATGAGGGCCTCTTTTTACTCACCATAATTATAGGTCCCGTGTGGCCAATTGCCTTTTAAAAAAAAGAGAAAATGTGGTGCTAGAAAGTCTTAATTTAGCCTCACCATTATGTCCTCCATTGTAATTATCTGAAGCATCTGCTCACACACAGCAGACCAACTGTAACTGTATGTTCTCACAGTCTCTGTTGGGAATGGGGCACCTGTTAACACTGTGCTCAGCTCTGTTGAATTCCCTGTTTAGTGGATACGGACAGTGGACCTTCAGAGTTGGTTGAATGTTTGGTTTCAGGGGGGCTGAAAATAGCAATAGGCACCTGGAATATTTTGGCCAGGGGTAGTCTTTTTAAAGCCAGTACAACAGAAACATGGCTTTAAGGTTTACGTAAGTGTATTGGGCTCGCTAGCCAAGCAAGCTAACTCTCCAATCAGCTAAATGTTTCCCAAAAAACTCCACAGCGTGTTGAGGATTACTCATGTAGTTTAATGGTAATTTCGTGAAACTGTAAAGACAGTACAAACATAAGGCAGGTATTAATAAAGCTAAACAGTAAGCATACAACGGTAAATCTATAATCCAACACATGGAAAATAAAGATAATACTTACAGACGTTGCTTTAACAAACAAGAAGATGAAGAACTAAATCCTAATGGAAGAGCTGATCAAACTGTTGTTCCTGCATGCTCTCTCTCTACGTGAATAATGCGCTCGTGACTTCCGGTCACCTAACTAGCAGCCCCTCCCTTAGAGCATTCCCTCTTAAAGGTACAGACACATACAGGTGAAACTCGAAAAATTAGAATATTGTGCAAAAGTTCATTTATTTCAGTAATTCAACCTAAATGGTGAAACTAATATATTATATAGACTCATTACATTCAAAGTGAGATATTTCAAGCCTTTATTTGTTATAATTGTGATTATTATGGCTTACAACTTATGAAAACCCCAAATTCAAAATCTCAGAAAATTAGAATATTACATAAAATCAATAAAAAAGGATTTTAAATACAGAAATGTCGGCCCTCTAGAAAGTATAATCATACATATGTACTAAGTACTTGGTTTGGGCCCCTTTTGCACATATTATTGCCTAAATGCGGTGTGGCATGGATGCTATCAGTCTGTGGCACTGCTGAGGTGTTATGGAAGCCCAGGTTGCTTTGATAGTGGCCTTCAGCTCGTCTGTATTGTTGGGTCTGGTGTGTGGCATCTTCCTCTTGACAATAGTCCATAGTTTCTCTATTGGGTTCAGGTCAGGAGAGTTGTCTGGCCAATCAACACAGTAATACCATGGTCAGTCAACCAGTTACTTGTGGTTTTGGCACTGTGGACAGGTGTCAAGTCTTGCTGGAAAAAGTAATTCAGCATCTCCATAAAGCTTGTCAACAGACAGGAAATATGAAGTGCTCTAAAATATCCTGGTAGACAGCTGTGGTGACTTTGGACTTGATAACACAGTGGACCAACACCATCAGATGACATGGTGCCTCAAATCATCACTGACTGTTGAAACTTGACAGTGGTCTTCAAGGATTTTGTTTCCTCCACTCTTCCTCTAGACTGTGGAACCTTGATTTCCAAATGAAACGCAACATTTAATTTGGATCAGTGATGTTTGAGGTATCATGTCATCTGCTGCTGTTGGTCCACTGTGTTTTCAAGTCTAAAGTCACCACAGCCATCTACCAGAAGATTTTAGAGCACTTCATGCTTCTGTCTGTTGACAAGCTTTATGGAGATGACAATTTCCATTTCCAGCTAGACTTGGCACCTGCCCACGGTACCATAAACCACTGGTAACTGGTTGACTGACCATGGTATTACTCTGCATGAATGGCCAGACAACTCTCCTGACCTGAACTCCATAGAGAAACTATGGACTATTGTCAAGAGGAAGATGATACACACCAGACCCAACAATCCAGACGAGCTGAAGGCCACATCCAAGCAACCTGGGCTTCCATAACACCTCAGCAGTGCCACAGGCTGATAGCATCCATGCCACGCCGCATTTAGGCAATAATTCATGCAAAAGGGGCCCAAACCAAGTACTTAGTACATATGCATGATTATACTTTCTAGAGGGTCGACATTTCTGTATTTAAAATCCTTTTTTATTGATTTTATGTAATATTCTAATTTTCGGAGATTTTGAATTTGGGTTTTTTATAAACTGTAAGCCATAATAATCACAATTATAAAAAATAAAGGCTTCACATATCTCACTTTGCATGTAATGAGTCTGTATAAGATATTATTTTCACCTATAAAGTTGAATTACAGAAATAAATGAACTTTTGCACGATATTCTAATTTTTCGAGTTTCACCTGTATGCCACACACGTTAAGAACAACATACACTTTCAATGCCAGGGGCAGAACAGTAAGGTTAACCTTAGTCTCCCTGTGATGAAAATTTGGCTTGGGAACAGCGCATGATTGCCTCATAAAAAACATACATAAAAAACAAACAATCAAAAAAACAACAGAAAAACGAATATTTGAACATCAACAACATGGGTCTGTAAGTCAAATTGCACTTCTTTTTTTTTGCATAAAAATGTAAGGGGTAGGGTTAGAGTGCAGTGGTGTTAATCTGTTTATTACATTATGCCCTTTTGCAGTAGATCTTGCGGCTAAAGTGCTAACCTAGTTATTGCACATTTACTATTGCACATTGTTCATCAGCTCAATGGAAAGTGGGACAAATTATAGTTTTAAGTGGTTAGATTTGCATCTTGGCCAACAGTCTTCTATCCTAATCGAGGTGTGTGTGTGTGTGTGTGTGTGTGTGTTGTGTGTGTGTGTGTGTGTGTGTGTGTGTGTGTGTGTGTGTGTGTGGTTGTGTGTGTGTGTGTGTGTGTGTGTGTGTGTGTGTGTGTGTGTGTGTGTGTGTGTGTGTGTGTGTGTGTGTGTGGTGTGTGTTTCAGGTAAGGCTCAGTTCATCCACATAGGTGAGGAGGTGGATGGGGTAGACATGAGGGCAGAGGTGGGCCTGCTGAGTCGTAACATCCTGATCCACGGTGAGATGGAACCCGGCTGCTACGGCAACGAAGCCTGCAAGTTCTTCGACTTTGACACTTTTGGAGGACATCTGAAGGTAAGCTGTTTCCCTAACCTTGTCATGTACAGAGCTACCAGCCAGGTCAATCATATATGTTCACTGGGAGTCACTATATGTTGCCCATGGATTATGTAACAGGGCAGCTTTGCTTCAAATTTGGCCTGGTGACAATATTCAAAAGGGGTAGTGGATGTGCGTGTATTGCACCTCATTGGGTACCGCATAATCTACAAAAAACGTTAGATCATGAAATGGTTACACTTGATTCAGAGAGGAACATTCTTGACCATGGAGATAGCAGTTTCAAACAATGGCTGGAGAAGAAGGTGTTACAGTGACCCTATTTCCTGACTTGGCCAGTCAATTTATAATCACAGATGCCAATAAAGATGCTTTACAAAACCCATCATCCAGTCAACATCAGGGGGGAAAAAAGAGAGAGACATTGACGGACAGGAGAACAAAGATGGAGAGGTAGAGAGCGAGAGAGAGGGGCTGTGGTTGTATTCTCCCTGCCTTCGCTCTCTCTCTCTCTCCCCAGGGCGAGCTATCATATCCTATTATATATTTCCATCTCAGACTTGTGTCAAAAATATTTCTCATACATGAATGTGTGTACAGCTCGCACAGGCTCACACGAATATGAGAGCCTCTGTGATATTTTCAGTGAAGCCCTTCAAAATTGAATGCCTCATACCAAGTCCCTTGACAATCAGTACTGTAATATCTGAGGGGAGCAGCCTTTGGTTTTCAGGTTGCATTCTTATAAATTTCAACAGCAGGGTAAGGTAAGCATGTTCTCAAAGGCTGTAATCTTTTAATCAAATTTACCAAAGCCACTTTTCATCACTCACTCAATTGTCTCTATGATGTCTTTTATTCACTGGTGAATCTGCATCTGCCTTTCTTCTCCACATCAAATCCCCAGCCATATTAACTGTCTCTCACACATCTCCTTTCATCCCTTATTTTCCTCATTCAGCCTCCTTTTCCCTATTCAACACTTCCTTTTCTTTATCTTGGTTATGTCCTTTTTCTACCCCCATTCCTTGCTGCCCATCTTTCTCTTCCTTCTTCTCCCAAAACGGTCTGGCTTGTTTGTGATTGGTTTAAGATAAATGCAATCATTTCCAGCTGGCGCTAAGCCCAGGAAGCAGCAACGGTGTGCTTGCAAAAGTAGTGCCAGGGGGAACTTGTTTGCATGGAACGTTTTGCATGTGAGGAGCTTGGCAGTGAAATTGGCTACTGTAAAATCACCACTAAAAAACTATGTATGTTGCCTATTTGATGTAATTTGGGGGGTTTTAACTATTTAAAAAAAATGTGGATGTGAACTGCAGCTTGTTTGTAACAATTAGCAGTTGAACTTACTATGGATGAGTGTAGTTTGTGCCAACTTGAGTTACCTTCAGTTTTTTTCTTTCAATACATCGCTATGCTGTCACGGTTACTGACGTGATTTGCGCCCAATGATTCCAGATATAGTTGTTATTTGAGTGACACAACAACGTGGTCTCCCTGCATTAGTGACTGAAATGAATCTATTGTTTGTGTATTTTTGTAAGGCTGTTTTACATTGTGTAAATATATTATTGAGTATTAAATATAAATCATTTGATGCACGTTATGTAAATAGTTGTTTAAAGCTGATACATTCATATTAGATAATTATTGAATAAGGGGTGGGAATAAAGTAGCTTTGTCTTCCTCCCACTCCATTTTCGGACACAGACGATATATTTATTTTATAAATATTGTTAATGACACTTTATAATTATTGTTGTGTTCGTGTTATGTGTATTTGTACTTTGTGTCATACTTGTTTTTTTTATTTTAATTTTTTTGTTTGAAATAAAGACTGGCATCGTGTTCCAATACCCATACTTCCCTACTATTTAGTAAAGCAGAAAAAGAATAAGGATGTCCCAATACATGAACGTCAATTGTAGTATGCTGACAATACATAAATGCCCTACTAACTCCAATAGCATTTTGGAGTATTCGTCTTTATTCTTGACAGTTCTCGACATAATGGAAAAAAAACTTCCTTATCTGATTTTCTTTCCTCTCCTGTGGCCCTTAAACTCTTTTGTACTTTAGTATGTAGTGTAGTAAAAAGAAAGAGTATGTGATTTGGAATGCAGGGTAAATGAAATCTGCTGTGTGTTCCCAGGTGGAGCGGGGCTTCAGGGCGGTTCATATCTCTGGGGTAGAGCTGCAGCACATGGGCCAGCAGACCATGGGACACTATCCGGTCCACTTCCATATGAACGGAGATGTGGACCAGAGGGGAGGCTACAACCCCCCCACCTCCGTCACAGACCTCTCCATCCACCACTCCTTCTCCCGCTGCCTCACCATCCATGGCTCCAACGGACTGCTGGTCAGTCAAGACTTTTTGCCTTTAAAGCTTGGAGGTGCACTATGTAACTTTGGGTGTGACAGAGAAGTTAACATTTTCTAAGGTATATTCTCATAACTGAATAAACAAACTTTCCTGACAGGAAAATTGGATCCTTGTAACACTGTTAGAAGTAAGAAAGCTACCTTAAAAATGTCACTGTTGCTGTTTACAGCGGCAGGGCCCACAGTTTTGTTTACAAGCATATTTGGGGGAGCACCCCCAAAACCCCCGCCTGTGTAATGTGTCACCCCTCAATGTTGAAACTAAACCTACGCGCTTGCTTCTTCCAGGTAAAGGATGTGGTGGGCTATGACACGCTGGGCCACTGTTTCTTCACGGAAGACGGTCCAGAGGAGAGGAACACCTTTGACCACTGCCTGGGTCTGATGGTGCGGGCGGGGACCCTGCTGCCTTCGGACAGGGACGGAAAAATGTGCCGAGACATCAAAGACGGAGCGTTCCCAGGATACGTGGCCAACCCGCGCCAAGACTGCAGGTATAAAGACTCACGTCTACACTGAATGCTCTGGGTTAAAGGTTCAATATCTTTGAAAGGTGGTTGTATTAGGTACTCAGGCATAGTTATGGAGATGGTCAGTGCTGTCATCTTAAAAAAAAGTTTGGGTGAGACGTCGCTGTAGCGGAGGGCAGCATTGTACTGTTGCTGAGGGGGCCAGTCGAAAAAAGATTTTTGCCACGCAGAAAAAATGCTTGCCATAAAAAATTTATATTCCTTCAATGTAGGCTAAATGTAGGGATTTTCTTTCACTGCTGATTTGCACCTCATATAACCCCACTTCAAAAATAGTGAACTATCCCTTTCAAAACTATACAGTGCCAGTACATGTATCTGCCAGGTTGTCTGCCTGATCTCAAAGTTGTCAAATAAACTGAATACATCTGGCTGAATTTTAATACTGACGCACAACACATAGAATGGGGCATTTCAGGGTACAACATTTCTTTTTCTAACAATTTCCATAAGCACAGAGCCACAGAAAATCCACCTCAACTGGCTCCTTGTCTCCTCTCAATTTGATCAAAATCATTCCAACTCTGTTAAGTCACGTGAGTATTGCAGCAGCTGAAAAGGATCCTCATCCATCAAAATTATAGGAGGCATTTTGCTAAAATTTCAAAAGATCCGTTACACAACTATCACATTTCAATGAAAAATAACAAATAAAAATGTAGAAAAAAAAAAAATTAAAGGGCGTGAAAAGTGTGCATCTTCCACAGAAACACGTCTACACCATATGAATAGATGATAGGGCCATGAACAGATAATGTTAACAGATGTTAATCTAATCTAGATTTGTTCTATTTTACCTCCCCTTGACTGACAACACACACACACACACACACACACACACACACACACACACACACCACACACACACACACACACACACACACACACACACACACACCAGGGCCCTCATTTATAACGGTGTGCGTGGAAACCATCCTAAAACATTGCGTCCGCACAAAGCCAGAAATGTGCTGCGCAAAAAAAAAATCAGATTTATAAAACTGTGCGGCGCACAGTTGCACGCAATCTTCCCTTTATAAATACCCACCTGCGGTGAATTGTGCGCAGACGATCTCCACCCGTGTCCTCCCACTTCACCTCCCAATTTCATCCCACAATCTACCATACATGGCGAATGCTAAATAGCTCCTGAATATGATGACGCTCTTAATAAGCACGGAATTTTGACTGACATGAGGAAAGAAGGGAGGTAACCGGCTGCAAAGAAAGCGACTGGGAAGGAAGAAAGCCTGTGACGTGCATGTGCTGCAGTAACTGTCACACACACACACACGCGCGCGCGCGCGCGCTTATCATATATCATGATTGGCACAGTCGTTATACTCTTTGTAAAGCAGTTTCGCCCAACTTTGTGCTGTATGCAATATCACGTATTAGCGTACCTGTAGTATATGTAGCTTATATAAAATATGTTGTGACAAGTGAAATAATGCCTATAGTCTATTCGAGAGAATTGTTTATCTCCCGTGAGATCCACACATTTCCAACAACGTCAGATTATAGTTTAATCTTCCAGGGTGAATTGTTATGGGAAAGAGATGCGTGTAATGATTTGCTAAATTCATAACATGATTTTATCTAACGAAATATACAGTTTTAATTAATATCTGTTGGGCTTAACTTTGTACAAAACTACTTTTTACACACCTCTTAAAATTTGCTCTCCCGCTGGCCACTCACGGAAACACCTCCCGACGTATAGGATATTATTACAAAGTAGCGCTATAATATTCAACGTATAAAATATAACCAAAACATGTAGACCTAGGCTACTTGATAACTAATTCAACCTACATCACAACTGCATGCCATAGACTACAGTAGCCATATATTCGCAACTATAGGTAAGCTTATACATTTTATTGACTAAATATATTGGGTGCCAAACATCATCTGTCTGTGTTTTTCTGATGACAGAGCTTTATTTCGTGGTGTTGCCATTGAGTGTCGCTGATTCCCCGAGTCAGGAAAACCTTGCGGTAGCTCTACGCATGGTCGAAGGTTGGCGTAGGAATACGCACACTTCTCCGCAAATAATGTCTTTATAAATACCAACGTTTGCCACCGCACATTTTCCCGCAAATTTCTTCCCGTCTACGCAAGGTTTTCGTGCGCCGCAAGCTTTATAAATGAGGCCCCTGGAATCAGCTGAACTCTTGCCAGTGATAGCTGCATTTCTGATATCCATCAAGGGATGAACACTATCATAAATCATATCATAAATCACAGAAAGAGGAGCTACTCACGGCTGCTGATCTTGGCACACACTCGTCTGTATTATCCCTGGTTAGTAATCCAGCGATTTTAATCTGGTAAACAAAAGCAAACAGGAGTTGATCTTTCAGAGCTGTGCTTGATAACGCTTGACTGATGTTTGCTGGTGACTGGTTTAACACTGTATGTATTTCCCCTGTACACTGTCTTCTAGATGAACAACAGTGTAGAGATAGTAGTCATCTTTTTATTCATGCTAGGGAAACAACAAGTGCAAAGTGCAATGTCTTGGCTGCACGGACTTGTGTAGGAATCTACAAGTGCACCTGCTATTTTGGTTGGATGAATGAGCCGAAGTGTGCAGAGTGCAAAAAGTACTGGGTGAAGCCTGAATATTGATTGGACGTTGGTGTGTTGCCTAATAAACACATTGACAGCAGAGTAACCATCACTGGTCTTATCGCTCTGAAACAGCTGTGTCAATCACCAAATGGAAAAGACGCTTCTTCAGGAGAAAATAAATCATATTATTAACCGTATCTGGATGTAATGTTGCAGAGAGCAGCGCAATGTGAACACACAGCAGCACAGTGGCAGGCGGTTTGGTGGTTTTTAACAATTCAACCGTTAAATGACAACACAAATAAATAAATAAATCAAAAACGGTTTGGTAAAGCACTGTGTGTATCAATCACCGGTCTAAGACCATGTCAGTCATAGTTTAAATGCATTTCATACATATTAGCCTCTAAGATTTGACACAGCTGTGTTTGTTTCCAAATAAAAAGTAAATTGTCGGTATTTTGAGTTGGAAAGGAGACTTTATTGCATATAGGATTAATGAGTTCAGGTAAACTGATGTGTTCCCTCATAAACAATGCCTAGTTATAACGAATTTATCTGATTAGTTAGCAGCGGCTTAGTGCAATCTCCTGTGGTTTAATGAAGGTAAGAGCACCAAATGGCATTATGGCTCTCCGCTGTGCTGCCACATCTTAGAATCAGAGGATGCAGATTCATCAACATGTTTTTTTTCTATTAATATTCCTTAAGTATTAAGATGAAAAAAAAATTGCGCCATGTAGCACTTACATATGGCACTTTGTAGTTTGGTTTATTTGAAGCTATAGTACTTGCGGGATTCTTGTTGTTCTGAGTTTGTACCTTCATGGTTGAATGCACTTAATGGAAGTCGCTTTGGATAAAAGCGTCAGCTAAATAAAATGTAATGTATTGATGATGATCTGGCACTGAAAACATTACACAAATGCTTTGGTAGATGCAGGCAGACTGATTTACCTCCGTCCTTTTAACCATATTAAACATTATGCATTTGTTCTGATTTAACTGCATCTGCTCGATAAAGAGTGTTTCGTTGAAGTAGTTTATTTAAAAGTTAACGGCTTTGGTGTGATTTCTGCACATACTGTATGCAGTGTTTTTCTTTGCCGTTGTCGATTAACTCAGAGTGACTGTCGTTGACATTTCTACAGAAACAAACAAGTCTATTCTCAGTACAGAGTCTAATTTTCCACTGAAATGCCAACAGCTCTTCACGCGCTGCCTCATTTGAATAAATTCCCACCTGTTTACACCTCTCCTTTCGTTTTAAATTCATTTCAACTGTCGGAATGCTTCTTGCACTATTAGTGCCGCCACACAAATTGTTAGAATATTATACTAAAATGACAATATTTAAAAAAATAAAAATAACCACTTGATTCTCTTATATTAACCTAGACTATGTATCTCAGTACTTTCTTTGGAATTGCATAACAAAAAATATATTTTAAATGTATGAACAGGTGGAATTTTTTATAACAAGCAAAACCTTATTCAGTGTTTATACTGACATCTTACTGTATGGTTTGAACCCTTTCTGTACTTGTGAGGAGTGAGGACCCTCGTGGACAAAATATATTCCCTTGCCATATGGATGTTGGCCCGAAAAACAACTCCAAATAGTCCTTTTTTACTTATAAGGACAGCCCAAAATGTCCTCACAATGCAGAAATGTCCTCACTATGACGGTTTAAAGAGCAACACAAACCCACACACACTATCTGTCAGTTACATGTACGCCCCCCCCTACCCCAACACCTCCAGTTTGTTACAGAGGCATAAAGCATTAAGATGCCGTTCAGAATACAAAGCACTTCAATCCAGGTCAAATTACTTTTTTTTTATCTCCACACTTTCACTGCCTTCAGCTGCGGAGCTTAAAGGCCAAGGTTGGGGGATGCATAATGGAACTGGCTCTGACTGATATGGAGTCACCCACCTGCTCTCCAACATGGAGGGGACTGGAAGGCTTTGCTCTTTATGTGTCGTTATCTTAGCCTCTTGACTTTTTATTCTTTTTATTTTACATTAATCTCCTTTCCTCTGTCCTAATGTATCCAATTACAACATCCTGCTGATACACAATGCACTCCTCATACTCCTAATGAGGCCTTTTGTCCAATTTGTCTAGGTCAGCGTAGCCTAATGATTTCCAAATCTCAGTGTATTTATTACCGTGGTAGTTCAAAACTTCCAGTTTAATCAAACATGATTGCACTAACAATGACCCCCCCCCCCCACTGTATGATTTATGATGATTAATTTCCACTCATCGTTTCTATCCTCCCAAGTGGTTTCCTTCTGTCGCTTCCTCTGTCATTGTTGGATTGTGTATGTGTTGAATTTAAATGTTCACATGATAACAATACATTTTAGTCCGATTGTTTTTGTGTGTGTGTGTGTGTGTGTGTGTGTGTGTTGTGTGATGTTTGTGTGTGTGTGTGTGTGTTGTGTGTGTTGTGTGTGTGTGTGTGTGTGTGTGTTGTGTGTGTGTGTGTGTGTGTGTGTGTGTGTGTGTGTGTGTGTGTGTGTGTGTGTGTTCTTGTGGAGAATGCTATAACCAAGACTATTATCCATCCAATACATATCCTTTAGAGGAATCTCAACTTGCTCATGGCAGTTGTTGTTTATGTGTTTTGGTACTGTTTGGCTCAATTGTATGTTTACATTGCAACCTAGCTTTACTTCATTACATCTTTGCGCAGCTGAAACATATATTGTGACCAATAGTTTTTGGACTGTCTGTCCAAACAAAATGATCTTGTTTGTTTTCTTGCTTTCTCCATGCTCACAATGCTCTTCTATGGTGTTTAATGTGACATGTTATATACAGGTACTTTTCCAGCATTCTTATTTGAGCCTTGTACATTGTTTTTGTGTTATTGTGTGAGTGGTGACATATTCTAAAAATGTATGGTAATTCCTTGGCAAAAAGAGGGGCGGAAATGTTTCCATTCACACAAACAAGCATTTAAATTGTCCTTTGATAAAGCCCAGCAAGCCTGTTTCAGCACGTGATCTCAACAGAAGAATAGCTCACACATGTCTGCAGTCTTAAGACGAGACAACAATGCTGCTAACGGCAAAAGTCAATGGGTGTGCACTTGTCTGTTTTGTTATAGAAGTTGAATTATGGGAACTCATTCAGATTGGATATGGGTGGTGATACAGCAGCACTTAAAATAACATTCAAAGCAGTATGTAGCTTAAAGTAAAAGATTGCCTAACACATTTTCATCTTTCAAACCTATTTGATCGTTTTCTTTAATCACCCCTTGCATGTATTTTATCTCTACGGACACTGTCCTGATTGCATCGATTAAAATGAAATAACGAACCAAAGAAAGAGGAAAAAATACCAATTTATCAATGTATCAATATTAACACTTATGTTGTTTCTTTGCCTGGTGGCTTGGTGCCTATCCATTAAAACAAATAAGGTTTGAAATTCAAATTTACAAAGCATCTGGCTTTCACTCTGAACATTCAGGATATTGAAAAGATTTCCCCATGGCCAAGATGGGGACGCCATTTTGAAGAAACCACCTCTTTTCCAAATATGATATTGAAACCCCCAGCTTATACTTTTGAATGACAAACTGATTTAAATGAGAGAGGTGTGCGATGCTCCTTGACTTGTGCCATGCACAACAAATCCAAACGTGTATCTTTATTATTATTTGGCATACAAATTCTGGCAGTTCAAACATATACTGCCATATTTCAAGAAGCTGTGGTTAACCTGCAACAACAGCAGCAGGGTTAGGGAGGGTTTAAGAGAGAGGCAGGAGGAAACATACGCTGAGAAAAAGCAAGCGAGTAGAGTGCTGTCATGTGCTAAACTGCTGTGGAGCTAAACTGCATGTCTGCCATTTCCATTCATATTCATTAGCCTAAGCTGCTTTTTGTCAAATACCTTCAAATTAAACCATTTTTGAATTTGCACATTTATGAAAGATTTAAGAGAGATGTCTGTGCTGTAAGAAAAGGGCCATATAGCAAAAATGTCAATCAAATTTATACACAATAGGTTATCCACTTATTTATAAATGTGGAACGCCAAAGGGCGAGTTGCAGAAAATAACCAAAAAGAGCTTATTCTAAGAGAGGGAGAGAGAAGTGACACGCAAAATGTCTGCTGTTGTTGCCAGTGTCCTGTTTTGTGGACACACTTGCAAGCACTCGAAAGATGGCTAACATGGTTCAACTGTATGAACACAATGGAAGTGATGTGGCTTACTGTGTGCACCCCTGTATACACAAAAAGCCCTATACTTGACTGAACTGCTGCATGCTAGTGTCTACTGTCTGACAGGCAGCAGTCAAAATATTGTGTAAAGTGAGGCTGAGGCTTTTGTCTTGAAAATGTCCAAGTCATTTAAAACCAATGGGAGAGGCTTTGAGGTGTGAAGATGAATCATGCTGGTATTGGGGGTGAATAATGCCATGTGTCAGCTATAGGGGCACTAAACTGATCACGCATGTCTGTGACTGTTTGTGTGGTGTGTTGGTTGTGGTGTGTGTGTGTGTGTGTGTGGTGTGTGTGTGTGTGGTGTTGTGTGTGTGTGTGTGTGTGTGTGTGTGTGTGTGTGTGTGTGTGTGTGTGTGCAAATTTGCATCTCTTTTTTTTAAAGATGTCATTTTTACAACAAGGTGTTTGCACATGTTTCTAAGAACAAAATGTATAATAAATCACGCAATTAACAACATGTGTGAACAAAGACTTTTGTAAAATCCTTCAGAATAGTGCCGAGAATGATTATGGAAAGTTGAAAAAAAAGAAAAAAAAAATTATTAAAAAAAAAAATGAATGTTACAATAATGGCAGTTAAAGATTTTGTATAGGAGAAATATACAGACGCAAAAAGACAAATTATTGTCAAATAAACACCTTAATGTACATTTTGGACCTTCTATTTATACTTGTATGAAAGAAGACATGTTATGGAAGCAAAATAGACACACATCTCTAAATTGACCAGTGATTGAAAAAACAAATGTTTGTCCTCTGAATTGATTTGTGCCGTGCTTGAGATGATTTAATTTGCCTATTATTTATCCTATTTTACATAATGTAACTAATGCCTACCACACACTTTACTGTCACATTTAGGGTTAGGCACATCAACGGAGCCTCCTTATGGAAAAAAAACAGGGATGAAACGGATATAGTAGCAAGAGGCCAAGATCAAGGCACATTGTTATGATGAAATAAATAAGTAGAGTAAAAGTATGTCCCGATTGTAGGCCTACTGCATGCTAAACTAGATTCTTCTTATGGTGGGCTATAAGTAGAATGAAAAAGAAAGAGTGGTGATTTGGAACGCAGGGTAAATTAGTTGGAGATATGGAGTTCCTCTTTCCCCCCAAAGCCAAATCCATGTTCCAGTGTCTGCAGCAGTATAACATCAGTTACAGACACTTTCAATTCTAAAGATTCAGTAGTGCCTGGAAGCCAACCAGAGTGGAATGTGTGACCTTTTACTCTAAACTGCTAAACTCTCAGTCTCTTCTACATCCTATTGTTCCATTCATCCCTTTCCATTCCTTTTCATCTTGACAGCTTTCTCTAATGGCGGCAATCCAAATCACATCATGCGTACATCAGGGCTAATCAAACGTGGCTCTTATAAGGAGAGCAGAGGGTTGTCTGTTGGCCCCCTCGCTCTGCTTCCCATCTATACTCTGACAGAAAACACATGAAGAAGCCTGGAGGGACTTGCACATTGATTGGACCTGGCTTGGAGACCTTGATTACACCACTAGCTCATTCTCTCCCCTTTCTCACCCAAAAGCTGAGCTGTGTTGCAGGGGGTTGATGGGTAGAGCTGCAGCGTATAGGTCCTTGTTAAGGCTGCAGAATTGAGAAAAGAGAGGCTGAGAGATAGGTCAAGATGTGGAAAGAGTAATGCTACTTTGCCACGATTTGTTTGCAAATGTGTTTGTCCCCCTTTTTTAAAGCTGGTAATGATAATATGATTATAGATACAATATATGACTTAGAGCTCCTTCTCAAGTAGGTTTCCCACAGTTGCTTTCGGCTTATTTAGTCATTTATTTTTGGGGGGTTATTATTGGAACTGTTGGAAAAATGATGCTGAAACAACACACGGGTTGAATCCAGATTGTTCTAGTCATTATTGTGCATGTGACAATTAAAAAATAAAAACTCTGTGTAAAGCTGCACAGATGTTGATGCTAAGCTTCCAATTCCTTTAACCGATGACTGGTTATGTCCTAAATTCTTATTGTGTCTTTCCGTCGTCAGTCTGGTTGAACCGTTGCACGTACCCTGCGTTCAGAATCGCATACTCTTTCTTTTTACTATTCTACATACTACATCTGACGATAAAAAGAATCTAGTTAGGATGCAGTAGGCATATTATTGGGACATTCTTTAACTTATTTATTTCTTTCATAACATTGCGCCTTGATCTTGCCTCTTGCTTTTATATCCGTCGCATCCCTGTTTGTTTTCATATGGAGGCTCCGTCGATGTGACGTCACTTAAAGTGCGCACTGGATTATGGGTCAGAATCGCCCAATTAGGATGCTGTTTTCAACACTAAAAATGTTGGCCGGATGTAGTAGGCATCCGGGTCTTTCTAACCATCCTAAATCTGGCCACAAGAATCGGGACATACTAAATCTTTTTTCTACCATACCAAATAGTAGAAAGTATGCAATTTGGAACGCAGGGAGTGTTTTGTTCTCATGTACAAAGCATTACCTTTGCACACCATTCATTCATACAAAATACCATCAGTTTGTAGTTAAATGAAGTGAAGATGATACAGCCTGATGGACTTTACAGCTCTGGAAAAAAATTAAGAGACCACTCCAAATGTTCAGTATCTCTCGTTTTACTCATTTATAGGCATATGTTTGAGTAGAATGAACATTTTGGTTTTATAATATAACTACTGACAACATATTTTCCATTAAGTTATGTAGAGATGAAGATTTAAGAAAAATCCAGACTGGTCTCTTAATTTTGTTCCGGAGCTGTAGTTATTAAAATAGTCAGCCAAAAAATAATCTGCTGCCACATCAATAATAAACTAGCTGCACATGGGTTTTTTCAATATGCTTGTAAATCACACGTAAACATGAGCAACATAACCTCAAAACAATATGCCTTAAGATCGTAAATTAAATTCTACTCACTAGCTTTAGTTCAGCATCTTGTGGCCTCCGTCGGGAAAATGAATTACTGGCTTTGTTGCTATGGAATTATATGACAAAGGATGATATGACGGTTTAACACACTGTTTCACACTGTGTAACAGTGTTAAGAAAGGTGATGTATAAATGAAAACATATAAAATGTAACACATGAGCCAGCAGCTCTATTTACTGATACAGACTTCTGTTGCTGAAAAGCCTTAGAAAAAGCACAATGGACCTTTTGATAACTATCATTCACATGAACAACAAGGAACATCTCTGCTGAGCTCTTAACAACTGAAGGAAAAAACAGCCAAAGAAAATCAAATCAAACCGGTTAAACACATTTAGCTTCTGGTGGATACTTGAGCCGATGTGACAGAGCCGTGGCTATAGAATGCAACGCAGCCACACAACCTTGTATAGTCTCCTTTGTTATTTATTGACAGCTTTAAAAAACGGCTAATAGTTCAGTGCTGTTCTTGATTTACCACTACATCACTCCACAACCAGTCCAATAACCAATCTCTTCTTTTCTCTTTTTTCCCCACCGCTTTTCAACAATCTCTCCTTATAGCGCAACTTCCACTTTCTGGATCGCCAACCCCAATAACAACATCATCAACTGTGCTGCTGCAGGCTCAGAAGTGAGTCACACCCACCCACACCACCAACACACACACACCACACACGCACACACACACACACACACACACACACAACACAACACACACACACACACACAACACACACCACAACACACAAACACACACAAACACCTCTAGGTGGACCTCTGTCTCGTAACCACGTTGCCAGGTCAGATTAATGGCTGTGTACTCCCTTTTTAACTTCAGAAGCAGAAGCAGACAACAGACAGAGGTATAACAGCGGGCGCGCTTTCACTATGATAGAGTGCCAATTATGATTAGACTTCTGGGATTTCACAAGGATACGTTCGAGTGGAATGGAGTCTCATTCATCCACGCCAATGTAATAAGTATTCTCATTTGCATACCTGCGGAGAACAACACAAAAAAACAAGACAGGCTGCCATGCATAGTGGCAAAGTAGGGAATGTGCTGTGCTCATGTATTACCGTTAATGGGTTTCCTTTTATGTTCTACATCCAAGGTAATTAAAAAAAACACTTGGTCTTGACTGCCTTTTTTTTCTTGTGTGTGTGTGTGTGTGTGTGTGTGTGTGTGTGTGTGTGTGTGTGTGTGTGTGTGTGTGTGTGTGTGTGTGTGTGTGTGTGTGTGTGTGTGTGTGTGTGTGTGTGTGTGTGTGTGGTGTGTGTGTCGTGTGTGTGTGCCGTGTGTGCGTGTGTGTGTGCGCGCGGTGTGTGCGTGTGTGTGTGTGTGATCCCTTAGGAAACTGGTTTCTGGTTCATCTTCCACCATGTGCCCACGGTCCCTCAGAGGGGCTGTACACCCCTGGGCACACTGAACACACACCTATGGGCCTATTCACCAACAACAGAGCCCATTCCAACTACAGGGTGAGTCTGGTGATGGGGTGGGGAGAGGAGATACATTACAAACCCTGAATCATAGGCACCACAAAACTGTTGCAATCGGCAAAAGCCAATTCCATTCACCTATAGGCAGGTTGGTTTTTAAAGGTTGAGGGGAGTGTGTTTGAATGCATCATTGTGTCAGTTTGTTTCACGTCGTACTAGCACATTTATCTTTTCTAATGATGTTCTGATTCGTTTTGGGTGCTAAAGGTGTAATACTTTTGAAAAAAACTATAATATCGTGAGCCATGTATTGTGATGGGTATCGTATCATGAAGTCCTTGCCAATACACAGCCTTTGTTTGGGAACTAATACAGCATTATGATGAATTTGAAACATCATTACGTCTTTTTTTGTTTGAAAGAAATCTGTAATTTATCCTTGTATAGTTTGAATATTTTAAAACGCTTCGGCGCTCACATAGACCTCAGGGAAAGAAATGCAAGATTTCTGTTATTCCTTGTTACCTGCTGAGTAACAAAAGAAAAAACAAAATGGAAGGCCAGACAACAGAGCCAGATGAGGAGATGAGGAGATGGAGAGGACAGGAGAGAGTGTGAAGGAGCCTGAGGCAGCAAGTACACAGAGATTTATGAGGCGCTTGGTGGAGAGAGGAAGTGTTGTTGTTATCTCCCTGCTTTCTCTGCCCCCAAACATGTCCCCTTTCTCCACCCCACTCGTACCCGCTTCACTTTTAATTTGGATCATCCTAATGGGAGTGTATGTCATGTCAGCTGCCTCTCCCCGGGATGATTGTTGAGAGGAGAGGTTGTGTCAGGGCGGCAGCCATACACAGTAGGAACGGTCTTTGTTTTGAACAGATTACTGGCTGAGGATGGTATTATTTCAATGAGACTATTTTTTCTTTAATTTAAGTTAAAAAGAAACATTGTGTTTTCAAGAGTTCAGAAACAACTGGAGGGGAAGCTTGTTTATTAGCTTTGGTAGTGTAGTCAGTGATATATCCAAGTTAGATCTAAATGGACTGTGTAATGTGGAAGTTGCTGCTTGTAAGTGCCAAGCAGCATACCTAGATTCATATCCAAAACTCCCCTGCTCTTTTGCAGCCCGCAGTGTCTTTTAAAGCTCACTATTTTACTTCTCCAGATTGCACATTGACTAGATGGTCTCCTCCCAATAACATTACAAAGCTATTCCACCAAATAAAACCTGGCCGACAAAAAAAACATACCCTGCGTTCCAATCCCCATACTTCCCTACTAATCAGTATGCCAGAAAAAGATGCACGTCAATTGTAGTATGCTGAAAATACATACGTATATGCCCCACTAACTCCAATATCATTTTGGAGTATTCGTCTTTATTTTTGACATTTCTCGAATTATGAAAACAAATCTTTTTTCTCTCCTGTGGCCCTAAAACTCTTCTGTACTTTAGTATTTTACTAGAGTTTTTAAGTTGCTCTGCAGAGCATATTGGTCTTCCGGCGCTGCACGAGTGGCTGCCCTATACAGCAGCTCTTGCTCACTACTGAGCTTTTTCCAATATAATGTTATTTTTGTTTACTTTTGTTTACTTCTTGTCGCTTTTCTTAATCGGTGCAGTATGGCAGCTAGACACGTCGAGTTTGTCGTGGTCTACCTGTTGTTAATTTCAATTTTCACCTCCGTGTCTGGGGAGCCAGCGCGCAGCCATGGTACAGTTGTTTACTCAAGGGACCAGCTGTTAGCATTCCGGGACACGGCGGTGCTACTACCTGAGGAGAGACCCGATGTCCCCGCGAGCTGAGGAGGAAGAAACGGGGAAGCCGTGCGGGGGCGGAACGTCGCGCCAGGAAAAGACGCTACAAACCCGTCCTACCCTCCATCATCATGGGAAACGTGAGGTCTCTCCCTAACAAGATGGACGAGCTAGCGGCGCTGACTCGCCATCAGAGGGAATACCGGGAGTGTAGCCTCTTGGTGTTCACGGAGACTTGGCTAACTGAGCTAACTCCGGACACGCATGCTGCGCTGGACGGGTTCCACATCATACGGGGGACAGGACAAAGGAGAGCGGAAAGAGGAAGGGAGGAGGACTGGCAGTGTTTGTGAACGATAGATGGTGTAATTCTGGGCACATCACTATTAAGGAGCAGACCTGCACTAAGGACATTGAGCTGTTAGCTGTTAGCATGAGGCCACACTATCTGCCAAGGGAATTCTCGCATGTTATCATGGTGGCTGCGTATATCCCCCCCTCTGCTGACGCTGAAGCGGCCTGTGACGTCATCCACTCGGCGACAAGCAGGCTGCTGACACAACACCCCAATGCTCTCCTCCTTCTCTCTGGGGACTTTAATCATGCCCCTCCGTCCTCCACTCTGCCCACATTCACCCAGTATGTCAAATGCCACACCAGAGACAATAAGACACTGGATCTTCTTTATGCCAACACCAAGGAGGCATATTCATCAACACCACTCCCTCCACTGGGCCGATCTGACCACAACCTGGTGCACCTCCTGCCTGTGTACACCACTCTTGCACAGAAGCAGCCAGCTGTGACCCGCACAGTTAGACGATGGACCGATGGAGCAGAGGAGGCTCTGAAGGACTGTTTCGAAACAACTGTGTGGGAAGTATTCAGTGATGCCCATGGGGAAGACATCGACGGTCTCACCGACTGCATCACAGACTATATTAACTTCTGTGTGGAGAACACCGTACCCACCAGGACTGTGCGGTGCTTCTCAAACGGCAAACCCTGGATTTCTCCAGAGATAAAGGCCCTCCTCAAGGAGAAAAAGAGGGTTTTTAGATCTGGCAACAAAGAGGAGCTGAGGACTGTGCAGAGGGAGCTGAGGATGAAGATCAGGGAGGGGAAAGATGTCTACAGGACGAAGATGGAGGACCAGCTGCAGCAGAAGAACACCGTCGGGGTCTGGAAGGGCCTCATGGCCATTTCTGGGTTCAAGGGGCCCAACCAACAGCCTGAGGGGGACCAAAAGTGGGTGAATGATTTGAATTTATTTTTTAATAGATTTGACCAGCCATTCACCCCTCCCCCCACCCAGACCTCCCTGCTGCTGCAACCCCCATCATCTGCACCCCCTGTGGACTACTGCCCCCCCTCTACCTCCCCCCCTTCCACAGCACTCGGCTCCCCTTCACACCTCTCATACTCAGCATTCTTCAACCAGCAACCCGCCCCCACTCCAACACCTCACAGCACCCCACCTCCCAGAGTGTCCCTCCACCAGGTGAGGAAGGAAATGAGGAGGATCAAGGTGAGGAAGGCCACGGTCCAGACGGCATCAGCTCAAGGCTCCTCAAATCCTGCGCAGACCAGCTGTGCGGGATAGCGGAGCTCATCTTCAACTTGAGCTTGAGGCTGGGGAAAGTACCAGAGCTGTGGAAGACGTCCTGCGTGGTACCGGTACCAAAGACCCCGCGGCCCAAGGACCTCAACAGCTACCGGCCGGTGGCGTTGACAGCCCACCTAATGAAGACCCTGGAGAGGCTGGTCCTTGCCCATCTCCGCCCCCTGGTGAGCTCATCCCTGGACCCACTTCAGTTCGCCTACCAGTCTGGCATCGGGGTGGATGACGCCGTCATCTTCCTGCTGCGAGATGCTCTCTCACCTGGAAAAGGCTGGAAGCACTGTGAGAGTCATGTTTTACGACTTCTCCAGCGCCTTCAACACCATCCAGCCTTTACTTCTGAGGGACAAGCTGGAGCAGATCGGGGTGGACCACCACCTGACTGCATGGATCCTGGACTACCTCACCAACCGTCCACAGTATGTACGGATACGGGAGTGTGAGTCAGATCGCGTGTCCTGCAGCACGGGAGCCCCACAAGGAACCGTTCTGGCTCCATTCCTCTTCTCCATATACACATCGGACTTCAACCACAACTCTGCTAACTGCCACCTGCAAAAGTTCTCTGACGACTCTGCAATCGTCGGCCTCATTTCCGCCGTGACGACGGGGAATACAGAGAGCTGAACCAGGACTTTTTAGGATGGTGCCAGCGAAACCGCCTCCAGATTAACTCCAGTAAAACCAAGGAGCTGGTGGTGGACTTCCGCCGGGGTAAACGCCCTCCTCCGGTACCGGTGAGCATCCAGGGACTGGACATTGAGATCGTCAAATCTTATAAGTACATGGGTGTTCACTTGAACAACAAACTGGACTGGTCCGACCACATACACGCTCTATATAAAAAGGGTCAGAGCAGACTCTTTCTGCTGAGGAGAGTGAGGTCTTTTGGGGTGCAGGGAGCACTCCTGAAGACCTTCTTTGACTCCGTGGTGGCATCAGCCATCTTTTATGGAGTGGTCTTCTGGTGCAGCAGCATCACTGCAGCTGACAGGAGGAGACTAAACAAACTCGTGAGGAAGGCCAGCATCGTGCTGGGACGTTCTCTGGATACCGTGGAGGTGGTGGGGGACAGGAGGAT